>CANXYC010277942.1:0-11747 GCA_948193065.1 Aleurites moluccanus | reverse complement strand
TATATATATATATATATATATATAGCTTCTGTTTGGTTCGATTTGAAATTGAAAAATGCTCAAACCGCAAACTAAACTGAATTTTTAGTTACTCCTTTATAAACTAAATCAAACCAAATAAATTATGAAATCATCAATTTTGATTTGATTCGGTTGGTTTGATTCGACTTGATCAGTTTGACTTTCACACCTAATCACCACCTCCACTGCCACAACCACTTCCACCAACACCACCACCCAAAAAATATTAAAAACTCCATTCAAAATTATAATTTTTGCAATCACCCAAGAACAAAAGTAATCCACAAAGCATCAAATAAACCCACTATCACCACCATTACTAAAAAGTAAATGTAAAAAAATAAAATTTAATAAATAAAAAAAATGAAAGCAAAGTGGAAAAGTGGAATTTGATTCCATTCCATATTGGATTTTCCTGAAAAAATGTATTGTCTAAAATCTTGAATCAAGACTACCAAAGAAGAACAAATATTAGATCGAATACTATCCCGAATATTACAATCTCAAATCCAGAGAATAAAAGAAAAAGGATTTATTATGGCAGTAAATGGATGTAGTCTACGGCAGCGGCAAAGACGACTACGATTCAACTTTAATTCCTTCATTTCAGTTTCATTGGGATGTCTTCTTGAGCGTCAGATCTTCAGTGGTTTTACTATTGTGAGTAGCACAGAGCCGTAAAGAGAGGAGAGGAAAGGACGATCAAGTAACAGAGGGGAAAAAAGAGGATGGAGGATGGAGAGATAGTGGAGGGAGTAGCTATGAAAGAGGAGGCCTCAAAATCTAAGAATGAAAAGTTGCCTTACGAAATGCTACGAGAAAGCAAAGGCTCTGTGGAGAAAATCGTGGCTCAGATTCTCTCCATCAAGAAAGAAAACAAACCCAAATTGCAGTTGTGCAAACTTGTCACCCAAATGTTTATCCACTTCGTCACTCTCAGCCAGGTTCCAAACACTCTCTCTATCTAGTTAGCATTGAATAGTTTTCTTTTCTTATCTAGGGTTTTCTTTGGTGCTTTGCTTCCTATGGTTTACCAATTTGATCCCTCTAATATGAGGAGACAAACGGGATCATTTGAGGAGGTTTGGGGTGGAGAAAGTTAAGTTCGAGGGATGGTTATTTTGGGTATTATAAAAAAAATCTTAAGCAAAAGTTGACTTTTCTTGTTTGATTAATAGAAAAATTGAAAAAATTGGACGAAAGAACGTCATTTTATAATGAAGATAAAATAGAAGAGTATTTTAATATAATTTTAAAAATAGAGAAACATATTAGTATAATATAGAAAAATACAGGAATATTAATATAATTAACCCTAAGAAAAATTAATACTACTAAAAGAACCAATGACTTGTGTATGTTAATTTATATAATAAAAATAGAGATGTTTATTATTGTTAAAATAATAATTTTTTAATATATACAACATTAAAAAAATTCAACAATTATTATAAGAAGATGAGAAAAACATAAATCTAAATTAATTTACAAATGTTTACATCATTAAATAAAAAATAACTTAAATCTAAAGTCATAAATCACAGATGATCTTGATCATAATTGTCAATTAGCTAAAATCTTATGTAATTTCACACCTGTATAAATAATAATATATTAAAATTCAAATTTATATTTTATATTAACAATATTCAAAAAAAATTATAAAAAATCAAATTTATTCTTTGAGATTTATATAAAATTCGATAAAAAAAATTAATAACTTTGAAACTTACCCGTCAATAATCTCACTGTGTAATTTTTCTAAAACAAATTAAAAATAATATCTCTGTAATGTTTCTTGTTTTTCTTTGTATTTTAGAAATACTTAATGTAATGTTTAATATGTATAGATATATACTAGCTATTTATAAAAAAAAAAATAAACAATAGATATTTTTTAAAAATAAGAAAGATAAAATAAATATTAGATAATTATCAAAAATATAATTCTTAAAAAATAAAATAGAAAAGGTAAGTTTTAAAAAGTGATTTATGTAAAAAAAAAAAAAAACAAAAAAAAACAAAGGAAGCTACGTATAGTATGATAAGGATAACTCCTTGTTAAGGAGTTATCAACAAATGATAACCAATTGTATTTTTTTTAAAATAATTTGTAACTATTATTTATTATTTTAACTCAAATAAAAAAATAACAAATAAGAAAAATAAATTTTCTTGCAAAATTCATTGACAATTTGTGATTATCACGATTTATCTTTTTATTTATTAACTTTAGAGTGACAAGTTATAAATTTGTTATCTATTCTTAAAAATTTTATGTGACAACAATATTTATCATAAATAATATTTTAGTTATAATAATAAAATAATTTTCATAATAAATATAATATTCTAATTTACAAATTACAATTTGTGACTATTTATGTTAATTGGTCATAAAATTTGTAAATTTTTGTGATAAGTTTCTTCTTTTGTCATTAGTATAACTAATAACTTAAATTTTATGAAAACTTGAAATTCTTGTCATAAATGAATAATAAACTTTAAATTTGTCATATATTCTTATAATTTTGTGTAACAATTATATTTATCATAGATAATATTTTAATTACATTAATAATATATTTATCATAATATATATAATATTCAAATTTAAAAATTATAATTTACAACGATTTATATTAAATTGCCACAAAATTTTTAAATTTTTATTACAAATTTTTTTATTGTTACTAAAATAATTAATAATTTAAATCTTATGACAACTTAAAACTCGTCACAAATAATCACAAATAAAATATTATTAATGATAAGAATTTTTTTTACTATAAAAAAAAGTCACGTAATAATAGATTTCTAGTAGTGCAAACTCCAAATTAAAGTAAAAAATTATTCTGGAAAGTATATTTGTATGGCTTTTCAACCATATTTGTTAAAGCCTTAAAAGTTTTCCCAACAATTTATTCCTTTAATCCACATCAATTTTTCCTTGCTTCTTCAATTAATTTGATTCTTCTTAATTCTTGAATTACTTTGTGATGTTTGGTATTACCAATTATCACACAATCCTTAGCATAACTAATGATACATTATTATCTGTGACAATAAATTTATTGTAACAAATGATATATTATTTGCCACACCTTTTATTATCATAAATTATGATTATTATTAACCACAGGATTTTAAGTGATAAAATCGTGAAATTTTTTTATTGTGACTGAGTTTTCTGTGACAATTTTTAAATTTTTGTGACAATTTTTTTTTGTCACAAAATGCATGAGCAAGATGTAGTTAATGGTATATTTACATATATAAAATTACCCAGCCATTTTCCAATGAACCAAACCCAATAAAATTTATCAATATATTGTTCAGTAATCTAGAAATTGAGTTTTCATTGATATAAATTATAATCAATTATAAAATGAGACTAAACTCACCAAGCTTGCAAACACATTAGACTAATCTTCCTATTCACTCTCAAATCAAACACATAAACATTCCATATAGCACAATTGTAATCCAATACAACCCTAAGAAAAACCCTAAACCTCTCTTTTATTTCACTCCTGCCAACCTCAGTCCTCAATCTATTAATTTCCTCAATCATCCTTCTTCTCAATTTTTCAAGCTTCACCTCCAATTCCTTCTCATTCTCCTTCATCATCAAAGCATTATTATTCAAATTAACATAAACCTTTTCTAAAGCTTGCAGTCACAATTATCATTCATAAATGGAAGAATCTTGTGAGGGTGGTCTTCAACTTAACAAAGGCACCGCCTTCTTTCACACCAATGTCATTATTCAAATATACTACTGCTCGTTGCTTTGTGTCCATTGAACAATAAAGAGAAAAAAGAAAATTGTGATAGAAGAGATTTGAAATACCTCAAATGAGAATTAACTATGGTTATTATAGTATAATAATCTCAAATGATGTAAGTGGGTCTCACAATTTTTAATCCATGTTGTTAAGTGCCACATCAATCAAAACACATACTCTCATTTATCTTGAAAGTATATTGCAATTGCAACTAATTTTAAAAATTAAGATAAAATTATTAAAATTTAAGGTTTTAGATAAAATTAACAAATTGTGCAAATTTTTTAGATTTTCAAGTTATTAAGCCATAATAATATTATTATAATAATGTGAAAGGGATATGTTTGGTTTGGGGAGTGAGACAATGGGACCATCATAGTATGTGTGGGACCCACATAAAAGAGAAAGAAGGAAAGAAATATTTTTTTGTAGCAACGCGGTTAGCATATATATAATTTTCCGTTTTTGTTTTGAAGCCTAGTAACGGCATTGCCTTATGATTGTATTTTGTCTATCTTCTTCGCCACCCTAATCATATCTCTCTCTCTCTCCCCTTCATTTTGCCTCCTTTTTAAACTCCTCTCTTTCTCTTCTCCTTCTTCACATCTTCACCAACCCCCCTCTCTCTTTCTCTCTTATCTGATCTATGTCTAAAGAAGAAAACCATATGGAAAGTTTCTTATGGGAAAATCAAACATGGGTTCTCTCCAATTCAGACAATAATAATACTTCAGGAGGCAGCCAACAGAAATTAGTTGAGACAAGGAAGTTACAAGAAACAACGTCGTTTAAGAAGCGAGGAGGAGCAGCAGCAGCAGGAGGAGGTGTACAAAGAAATGGTATGGGAAGTGATGATAGTGATGAGACTAATAATAAAGAAGAAAAAAGAGAATCAGATCATGAAATACATATTTGGACAGAAAGAGAGAGGAGAAAGAAGATGAGAAACATGTTTGCTAATCTTCATGCTTTGCTTCCTCAACTTCCTCCTAAGGTATTTAATTTAATCAATTAATTAACTAACCCCTTCAAGTTTCAAAGCTATATAAAATACTTCTAATATATAAGCTAGTTAGGGTTGAATTCCCATTTTTATTATTTTTTTTTCTTTTTTAACATTGAAATTTTTCAAAGAAAATGAAATCTATTATTGATCTCTGATATAAATTACTAGATAGTCATTCAACCACTAATGAAATGATATCTTGCTAAGTTCAGAAGGACAATCCATTAGCTTTTTATCTTTAAGAATGAAGGGTGCCTTTTCTGTACTTCATTTTTCCTTTTTTGTTTTTGCTCTAAAAGTGAATCATTTTTTGTTTCTTTCCTTCATAGGCAGTAAGGTAGAAGGATTCCCATTACTTTCCATTTGTTTTGTTTTTTTGTTTTTATTTTACCTTGGTTTTCTACATCAAATCAATCTAATTATAACTCTTAAACTAACTAGTAATTATTTCCATTAACATGGCAGCATATGCATATACATTGTAATTATAAGAAGCTCATAAAGGGATTTAGCTTCTGATTTATCTATTGTTTGTTCTCTTCTTTTCGAAGTGATCATTTACATATACAAATGCTTGTTCAGGTTTTTAGTTATTGCAATGAAAATTGAAGTTTCACAAGATCCATATGAATTGAACTTTTTCTACATGAGGGTTGTCTGTGATTCATTGTGGATTTTAATCCCTTGTTTATTTGTATGTAAACCCTCTGTAAAAAATACTACTAGAAGGAAGGATAGAGGATAGAGAAATCAAAAATGTCATGGTTTCTAACTAAATTTTAACTGTTAATTCATAAGATATATACTCAATTGCTGAATATTACATTAAAAAAAAAATCAAAAAAGTTAATTCTCATTGATATTATCAAAGCAGCTAGATTCATTCATGATACAATTATCAATTAAGAGATTTCATTCCAAATTTAGAATGGAACTGTATTTATTGCAAATTAGATGTATTAATCCAAGAGTATAAGATTTTCTAAATCCCAAATTGAATATTTAAATTTTTTTATATATGGACAAATATAAATAATAATGATTTAATTTATGAGCATGATATTACCAAATGCAATTTATAGTTATTTTTAACCATCATATGATCTATCACATATTAGTTTTTTCACAAATAACTAAGCACATTGTGCAAAGTGTGGTATTTTTTTATTTAATTTATATTTTCTTCAAATATATATATATGCTATTTTTATTATTATTTTATTAAATTTAAGTATTTCATTTTAATAATTTTAAATATTAATATAAAAAATAATATGAGCCAAATTTATTATTTATATAATTGGCTAACTGAAAAATAATAAAATGTTATATAAATTAGCTTATAAAAATTTTAATTGAAAAATACAAAAACTCAATTGTATTAAAAAATATTAAGGAGATGATTTTATATAAACTTAATTCTAAAAGAGCTATTTGACACAAGACAAAAAATTATTTAAATAACCCTTAAATTCAGTTTTTGTATAAATTCCTAACATCCTCCTTTTTGTTTTTTTGTTTTTTTTAATCAATAATATAAGTTAGCTTCCACTAAGATTTGAAGTCTCAACTTTACAAATGCAAAAGACAACTACTATACCACTAAACTAAAACTTATTAATTTCTTCCTTCCTTGTTTTCGTTATTGTATTAAGTTTAGCTACATTACTAGATTTTGGTTTATCTTTTATAGGCAGACAAGTCCACCATTGTTGATGAGGCAGTGAACTACATACAAAACCTACAGCAAACTCTACAGAAATTACAAAAACAAAAGCTAGAAAGGCTACAAGGTGCTACAACTTTGTGTTATGAACCACCTATGATTAGCCCCCAGAATGTAGCAGAGTCAAGGGAGGCATTTTTAGCTGATCAAGGATCTTCTAATAATAAAATAGCTAATATTATAGCTACAAAATCATCTTCAAATTTACTATTACCTTCAGTCTCAAGGTATCATCCTGTGCTCTTCCAAACATGGACATCTTCTAATGTGATCTTGAATATTTGTGGAGAAGAAGCACAAATTAGTATATGTTCGTCGAAGAAGCCTGGCCTCTTCACCACTATTTGCTGTGTGTTGGAGAAGCATAACATAGAGATGATTTCTGCTAATATTTCTTCTGATTGCAACCAAAGCATGTACATGATTCAAGCACATGTAAGTTAATTTCTTCTTAACCTTGTCCTTTTTATGTTAAGATTTTTATTTTTATTTTTTTATTTTTTGTTAATTTAACCCCCTAAAGACAGACTTCAGTACCAGTGAACTAAAGCTTATAATGATAGGGTTTGAAATTATAGAATTTGGATTTGATAACAGCACATAGGGTTTTTCTTTAATTAGCTTGATTCATGAATATATGTTATATAATTCATTAATATGGAAAAGAAATTTAGTGTGGATTAGAATACCCTTTCCAAAAGTTGTCATTTGAAATCCATTTCAAATTAATCAATAGTTTTCAACAACATTGATAAATTAATATTCATCCATAAATTTAACTAATGAAAGAATGGACTCAAATTTATTCGGATCCCATATATAAATATGACAAATGGTATTAAGATTTAATATAATGTTTGAATCTTATCACCCAAATGTTTAAGCTTTTATATTGAATTCGATAATTAATTAAAATTAAAATGAAATCAAAATTCCTCATTTGAATTTGTTGTATCCTAACCAAACATAGCTAGCATTAGTTCCTAGAATATATAAGCTGAAATGGTTTTTAACTTTTTCTTGTGTGCTTTATTTATTGTATATGTATATGTGCATATATATTTGTTAGCTGTCACCTGAATTTAATTAAGATATTCTCAAGTTTTAGATTTAATATCATAGCTACTCATTTTTAATCAAAAAGCTCAAAAAAATAAATAAATTAGCAGCAAATATTTTTGCTACTAAAAGTATAAAAATTTTTGTTGCCAAAAAGTTGAAACTATTAAGTATTTCCCAGCAAAATTCACTTTGCTACCAAAAGATTATCAATGGCGGCACAATTTAAAAAAAAAAATTATATAATCTATAATTGTTTAATATACAAAAATATAACTTGCATAAATTTCAAGTCTTACTAATAAAAAATCTCTCTCCTCTAATACTCAAAAAAGAATAAAAAATATAAATGTGTAGTTTCTTGTATCTCAGTACTTTTGCAGTAACATTTCATGTTTGTACTGTATGTTAGCTTTTTAGCAACAATTTTTCATATTACCATTGTATATTAGCTCATTGTACTGTTAAAATTTTTGCTGATAATTCTAATATTTGTTGTCAAATTAATGACATGAAACTCACTATTATATTCAAGATAATGTCACAGGATTCTAATCCTAGAGTGATTTTATTATTAAAATTTATGGGTTCGTATATATGTGAACTTATAAGTGGGTAAGTATTAGAATCCAAGTTTATAAAAATAATTGACTTATATTAGAATAAACATCTACTCACTTATAAGTTATTTATATATTTTATCATTATTTGATGTATGATACTTTTCCCTATAACCTAACCTTGCTACAAGTTGTGAAAATTCTGAAACATTTTTTTTTTTTTTCAAAGCAGTTAATAATGAGCTTCATGTCATTAATTTGACGTCAAATTATATAGAAAATAATGAAAAATGCACTCAAATTCTCGACTTTTACATCAACTTATAATGATCAGTATCTTCTTCATGATGGTTGTTGCCATGCAAAAGTGTGCTTCTTCTTCATGTATATGTTTGTATCATAGGTTTTCATAAAATTTGGAGTAGTAATTGCTAGAAATTGGAGAGTATATATTTAGATTGAAAATTAACAGTAAAAGCTAATGGTAGCTACAACAAGTCAGCAAGGAAAAAGGAATTAAAAGAAAAAGAAAATTGCATGATAATCTTATAGTTAATCTATCTATTTATTGAGAGTATTATCAAAGAACAAAAACCATTTCAGTCAAGTTGGATAGACCTATTGCCTCAACTTATCATGCTACTACTATCTAATCATTTTGCTCCTGCTTATTCTTCCTGATTAGTTTATTAATTACTTGAATGTGATTAATAACAGATTATGCAAATACCATTAAATATATTTTCTTAGCAGGTCAATGGAGCTTCTGATCAATTTGCAGAGACAATCCCTGTGGAAGAAATATATAGACAAGCAGCAGGTGAGATAATGAGTTGGGTCTCTTCATAATCATATACACTTGGAAACTCAACCCTATATTTAGTTATTATATAGTATAGCAAATGCATGGGATGGGATATCTTTGTGCTGAAGTGGCTAGAACATGTTACGGTTTTGTCACCATGGAGACCAATTGGTCTATATATATTTATAAGCTTTTATTGATAGAGTTCTAATTAATTAGTATCATACTGTTTTGGAAGATTTATAATTAGAAATGAAATTTTAATATATTATATAAGAAATTCAACTTCAACAAGATTCATTTATATATAGCCTCCTCTCATGCTTTTCTTTTTTGTTTCCTTTTAATCTTTCTTCTCTTTGATTGTAAGAGAGAAAAGTAAAGAGTCTCACCCAAATGTGCAGACTGAGCTAATGATGTTCATGATATTTCCTCACTCAAGTTATAATAAATTATTTAATAGGCATTTTCTTTTCTTTGGTTGGTAGATAATTAATTATAATTATGTGCAATTGTTCATTTTGAAGAAGGAAAAGTAAACAAGTAATTATATATATATAAAAACATAAAATCCTCTAAATTTTATCACTAAAATCTAACGAAAGGAATTTTTCAAATGAATTTTAAAAAATCTATTCCTTGAATAAGCTTCTTTATTTTCACTATTATTAAGTAATAGATGATTATTAGAGTACTAATTTTTCTTAACTACCTAATAATTAAATTAATGACATGTATAGTTAAAATAAAAATATACATCTATCATAATTTAAAATAAATAATAAAAGAATTAACTTACTTCATGTGGTCTACGTCTTTTTTTGTCATTTTTATTTTATATTTTGTAAAAAAAAAAAAATTATCTGAGGCATATAAAACAATTTGGAGATTTGAAAGCTTGTTATATTAATAAAAATTCTTAATTAAATTAAATCTACCAATTGATAGGAATTGCAGATATACCATAATATTAACTTTTAAAATTTCACTATTTAATTTTATCTTAACTATCTATGTAATGATATTTCAAGTCAAGTGAGGCATAATTATAAATTTATAGAGACAAAAGAAAATAAAATAACAAGGCGTGAGAAATTCTTATGTGAACCTTGTACACATACAGAAGCCTAGCAGATCGAGAGAATGGAGAGAGAAAATATCTAGAAATCTTTTATTAAATGTTTAGTCAAAATCAATTACAAGAGAGAGAATGCTGTACATTTGTAAACTAACCTATACATTTTAGTATCACTACATTATATATGACTAATATACTGAACTGTACAACTATATAGTATTATAAAAATATTAATTATAAATTATATTTACATCCCCTTTAAGATAGTGGTTGGTGAAACAAACCCCTCTTGAACAAAAGATGGTGATGATCTTTGCTGGATAAGAGCGAGCTGAAATTTACTGGCAACATGAGTAGGTAGAATAAAACCCTCCCTTAGATTGTTTCTGACCAGATGATAATCAATATCAAAGTGTTTAATCCTTTCATGGAAAATATGTTGGAGGCAATATGGATAACAACTTGATTATCATAGGAAAAAAAGATGGGAAGGACTAAAGGAATATGGAACTCTTGCAAAAGATAGAAAAGGTACTGTAACTCACTCACACACAGTAGTGGTCATACTTCTATATTTTGCCTCTATAAAAGACTTAGAAACTGTATTTTACTTTTTAGTCTTCCAGGATATTAAAGAAGTTCCTAAGAAAATACAATAGCCAGTTGTGGACTTTCTTGTGATGGGACAAGATGCTCAATCTGCATCACAAAAGACTGTTTTCTTTGTAGCTTTCCATATGATGTTTTCTTGATGCACCCATAAATTGCTTGAGTTGCTGAGAAGCATAAGTGACATCTGGTCTAGTCATGTTTAAATAGAGCAGCGTGTCCACTAACCTTCTATAAGATTCAGGATCAGGTAACAAGCTTTACGGCAGATAGGAGAGAGACCACAACAGGTTTAGTACTAGTCAATCTAGCATCTTGAGGCATATCTAAAATGTATTTTCTTTGATTGATATATATTTCAGTTTTGTCTCTTATAATTTCTATCCCAAGAAAGTATTTAACAATTCCTAAGTCCTTAATTATAAACTGGGAATGTAAAAATTGCTTAATGGAATCATTGTCTTATGTGTTACTGCCAATAATTAAGACATTATCCACATAGATGAAAATAGCTAGAAAAAGTGGTGGAAGAAGTTTTGGTAAACAAACAATGATCAAGGGTGGATTGTTGGAGGCCAAAGTGTTGGGATTTAGGCCGTTAGGCACAGCGGAAAAATAAAAAAAAATCTCAAACTAAGATTTCTATGTTGATTAAAATTGAAGATTAATTAAAAAATCAAGATCTTTACCTTTGTGTTTGGAAAATTTTTCTTCACTTGATCACCAAGAAAGGGTTGTAGCAAACCACTATCTTTCCCACAAGATGAGAAAAGTCCGACTAGTAATCCACGCGAAGATCAAGTAACAAGTTTTTAGGAAAGAGGTGTCAAAAATCCTTAGTTGCAAGTCTTAGGATTTTCAGTTTGGATGGAGAAGGAATGATGGCCAAATTCTTTTTTGATTTTCCTCTCAATATTTTCGGCCAAAGGATGTGATTTATGACTTAGAGTTTTATTTAATTATGATCTCATCATATTTATATGGCCCTTAATTAATTAGGTTTTAATCTAACGGCTTAGATTAAAACAATAAGCCTAATGACAATAATGCCATTAATGAAAGGTCGAACACACTCCTTTGACCTTAGACCTATTG
>CANXYC010277870.1:0-13621 GCA_948193065.1 Aleurites moluccanus | reverse complement strand
TCGCTGGCGACGGTGGCATTCAAATGGTTGGCCTACGGATTTTTCGGCATGGTTTCGGCGCAATATCAACATTGTCCCAAATATCAACAAACATGCACATAGAAAGCAATTTATAGGCAACAACCGCAACTCAATAATCTTCAAATAAGACATCAAATAAGCAATGGAAACCAAAAAAAGAACAAGGCAAATATCATAGGCAAAAAGGCCAATTAGGGTTCGGCCAAGATACCATTTACACAAATGGATTTCAAATTCAATTCTATCAATTAGGGCAAGTAAATTGATGCATATTAGACTCACATAAGCCTCCAAATCACCAAAAATCAAGCAATTGCTAGTAAACCCCTAAATCCTCGGTTTATGCCAAATTTGACGATTTTCCTCAAACGAGTTTTCTGCAACGAAACGAACATCAATTAAATACCTATAAATACCCAATTGACTTATTCTAAAGCCAATTTACCTATCCTAATCCATATACTAAAAATCATATCACACAACTTCACTTTTAGGGTTTTAAATTGGAAAAAATTATTTAATGCATCAATTGATGCAATTAAATAATTTACCCATTCCTTTCATCATCCATTTAAGCTAATTAAACCATAAAATCAATTAAAACATCAACTTATGAAAAATACCTAAAATGGCCGAAATTTTCCTTTGATTTTTCTTCAACTTTTATAGTTGATTTTGGTAGTTTGATGTTTGTATGGATTTAGTTTAGGATTTCCATCAATTTCTCTTCACAAACTTGAAAGGAAAAATCAATGGAAATGAAGGAAATGGTCACGGCAAAGAAAGGAGAAGAAATCAGAATTTTGAACAAAAATTTCACTAAGTGTCCTTTATATAATAAGACAAAATAGGAAAATTACACTTTAGTCCTCTAATTTTCTGAAATTTGCTTTTGGCTCTTTTTCGCTCGATAATTTATTCCGAAAGTTTCGTTGGGAATTAGAACTTAAAGTGAATGTTTAAACATCATATTTTAATCAATAATATTTAATAAAAATAGTTTCAAAGTCGTTCTAAAATTCAGACCAATAAATTTCACTATTCATCGAAAATATTCTTTTACTCGTTTTGTGAGCGATATGTAATATTTTCTCAAATTTCTTTTTACTGTATTCACACATGAATATAACTTATCAATTATCCTCAATCCAAATTCAAAAATTCACCAGTCATCCGTTCCGCTATTTTTACGGCGGCGATATCGGTACCGATGTTTTCCGAAAAATTTTCCCTTTTTGCTCTAACTGGTTTTCTAAAATTACTATTGGTTATTTCGATGATTTTAATCTATATACTGAGAATTTTATTCACTAAAACTTGTTGTGTATTTATAGGGTATTACACATTAATTGCTTCAGATCACTAGCAATAATTTCTATATACCTATAATTAATTATCCTAACCCATAGACTTAAATAAATCCAAAGAAATAACTTAGGAAGAAAATTTACCTTATTTTCTCCAAACTGAGATTTCTGCCAAATATTGCTCAAATTGATAATTCTGCCTTAATATAGACTAATTTAGAAGTCTATTGCATTAATCTAAATATTAATGCCTTAGAATATAAAATAGAACAATCTGAGAAAAAGACTGAAATTATCGAAGGAAGAAAGAAAGAAAATCGTGAAAATGCTACTGGGGTTACTAGGGTTAAATAGGTCTCTGCCCAGAAACACGCTGGCCAGCTTGCCTCACCAGACCTGCCTCGGCAAAGCTGCCTCGCCTAACCAGCTCACCATTCCCACTTCACATTCCCAGGTCACACTTGCCAGCCCGCCAATCTTGATCCAGCAATGCTGCCTCGCATATTCCAGTTCGCATATACTACCTCGCGTATGCTGCCTCGCCAGACTCTCCTTGCAACTCTTCCTCGCATATGCCACCTCAGCAATGCTTCTTCGACTTTTCTCCTCTTTGCTTCTTCGCTTCTTCGCAAACTGGCACTTCACACTTTTCCTCTTCGCACAATGCATAATGCCTCTTCGCCAAATCCTCTTCGCCAAAGCTCTTCACCTTAGCACTTCGTCTTTCCTCTTTGCCTTAGCTCTTCGCCGTTCTTGCCACTTCGGCAACCTCACTTCGCTACTTCGCCATCACGCCACTTCGCATTACCAATTCGCAAAATGCCTCCTCGCATTTTGCTGGCTCGCCATAACAAATTCTTCTAAGTTGAACTCCTGCCTGAACATTCCCCACTTAGCCAGCTCGCAAATGAGCTATAGGGATCCAAACTCACTAATTCTTCTTGCCACTTACAATCAACAGGCAGGGACACAATATATCCAAGTTTCTAATCAGAATAACCAACACACAGACCGTAGTGACTCTCTAAAAGTCATCCAGACTCCTGCCTCAAAATTTGACCGAACAACCTTGATACAAATCACTCTCCATTGAGATATACTTATCCAAAAATTCTGAAATTTTACAGTCATCATCTCAACATACAAAAAACATTTTTTATGTTCACAATTTCAGCTAATTCTGCCTCAGACATTCTCAGAAATTCCAAACAGACACTGCATCCCTGCAGAAATTCTCAACCTGACCAGCCTTGCTCAAATAGACACAACTCATCACAAATACAGAATTTTGCCAAACCATATGACAGAATTATAGCTAAGACATAAATTTACAACTTTCATGATTTACACTTTATCAAAATATGTATTTAAGAATATGAAATGATCATCACTGAATCCTGCAACATCCAAAATAAAATTTTCTGAAATTCTCAACATTCTCATTTAAAATTAATAAATTTTCCCCAAACATATAAAATTAATAAATACACTACAAAAAATGGCAGATATTACAGTACCTCACATGGAGCCACCTCGTCACAGCCCACAACAGTATTTCACCTCACCATCAAACTAGCATGCTTATCAAAGAGAGCACCTAACACCACCTTCAAGCTTCTCCCATCAAGTTAAATCAGCACAAGACTCTACAACTGACAGTCGAACATACAGAACATCATCCCACTATTCATATATTATGTGATGTGACAATGACCCACCAATCAAAAGCGGTCATGTAATTGACTTCAATTCTTAAGGCATGAGCTCAACTTATATATCCATGCTCTCCTTTAAACACAAGAGATGTGAAAACAGTGGTAAAACTCTAAATTCATTTAAATTCTCCAATCATTTACTCCAAAATTACAGTCACTGACTTAAGCATCTTTGACCTAACTAGCGCGAGCCCTCTAATATTTATTTTTGCTCCTTTTCGTCTCTTGTAGGTCACATGTCGAGAGACTAAGCAACTCATTTGTTAATTGCCTAAGTCCAACACCTCTAGTTTCAATCTTGGTGATGGATGATCTCAAGATTTAAGACCCAACAAGAAAAATCTCATCAATATATATAGGATAATTAAATAATAATCTCATTAGCATTTTGAATCATTATTTTGTATTGATTAATTATAAATTACTATTATCATATGAGGTATTTTGATTAGGCTTGGGGAAGCATGGGATAATTTGTACCCATGGTCACTAAACTATAAGTCAAATTATATTATGGTCATATACGTAAAATTTTTTATTATAGAAGTTATTAAATAAATTAAAAAATTATATTACAATTTTCAGGCGAAATTCCGGCTAGATTTGCTAACGTGATCAGTAAGCAACTCAATCAGATACTGACTCACCAAAAAAGTGTTATATAAATAATGCCACATCAGTTTAACCCGTGGTCACTGAACTATAGGTCAAATTCTAGTATGGTCACATATATATTTTTTCATTATTATAATTACTAAACAAACTTGATAATTCTATTATAATTTTCAGGCCAATTTCCAACGAATGTCTTAAGTGCACTGATTAAGAATAATTATATTTCGTTATAATCGCTACCATCCTAAATGATAGGTTAAAATATCTAATTTTCACTCATTTATTTTATTTTTAAATTTATATATTTAATATTATCTGAATTCTTAATTTTTAAGTGCACTCGTTAAAAAAAATCGTTAACAAAATTGAATTTTTTTTTAATTAAAATTAAAAATTCATTTTAGTTTATGAAATAATACCTCCATCATTAATAAGTGATAAAAAGTTACATATAATAGTTTTATGTCTGGAAAAAAGAAATAATGAGAAAAAAATGACAAGCAATTAATAAATCAATCTCAATAGACAAATACATCACAGTTCAAACATTTTATCCTTGTTTAATTCTAGAAAAATAATTAGATATGACAAGTTTTTGTGTTTTTGACATTTAATTTATAATAAATTAAAATGAAATAATAATAATTTGATTTTATAATATTAATATTATTTATATAATTGTGAATTCTAATTTTTCTTTTTAGTATTAAGAGGATGAATTAAATATGAATATATTATTCACGTGAATATATACTTTATTATTAGATTATATTTCGATATATTATAAATTTTAATTTTAATTAAAAAATAAATTAATTAATTTTTCATATTTGGATTTTCAAGTTATTTTCAAACTAATAATTATGTTGACCTGAAAATGTAATAAAATTATCAAGTTTGTTATAATAATAATAAAAAAAAACTTATGTCACCATACTAGAATTTGACATATAGTTCAATGACTATGAAATAGGCTGATGTGATAATTTTTTTAATGAGTCTGAATCTGATTAAGTTGCTTGCCAGCTATATCAATAAATCTAACCGTAATTTTACCTGAAAACTGTAATAAATTTTTTTTAATTTATTTAGTAATTTCAATCATAAAAATTATGTATATGAATATACTAGAATTTGACTTATAATTTAGTAATTATGGATACAAATTACTCGAGAAGCATGTATGATTAGTAATTTAATTTCTCCTCTTTCTCTAAATTCTACAGCTAGCTTGAATACTCAAGTCTTGATTACTTTTTACAACGTTCTGCTAGAACTAAATTTTTCTTGAACTAAGAAATCTGAACAAAACTGAGTGATAAAAAAAATAAAAATAAAAATAAAAACTGAAAAGTGGCTCTGTTTCTTAATCCATTTTTTTTCCCCCAATTTTAGTTTACGGCTAATTTGCATTGCTAATGCAAATTGCAGCTACTACGCAAAATATGAGGATGAATCTTTTTGAATTAATAGAAAATAGTTATTTGCAATTTGATTTATACGAGTTTAAAATTGATTTTAAAAAGAGTTTTAAATACGAGTTATTTCCAAAATCAGTTTTAAATCCATAATATTTAATTAACAACTACCTATACTTGTTCAATTTCTATGCAAAAGCTACTACTTGCAATTGCTGAACCACTTAAATTGTTTGTTCATTCTCTAATTTGCTTCAGCAATGTCTAGTTTTCAGTTCAGACACAAATCAACAAGGAAAACATTTAATATTAATTGCCAAAGAATCGTACAGCCATAAGACTCAAGTGATGAAAGTGGTGAGAGGTAGTGTCTATATTTTTTACTTGATGTATCCATTGGTTTTTCTTATTACTACTATACATTCTTATCTTTGGCTGAAACAAAGAGCTCAACAAACTTTCCAAACCTTGTGCTGTGTATTTCACGTCTTCTTGTGCTAAATGGCTATAATTCTGCAAGTAGCTTCTATAAACAGGAACAAAAGCCTTGACAGCCACTCTGCAAATTTTCAGCCTCAACTTCTCATTGGCTACAACCCAATTGGACTGTTTCTCATACATTCCATCCAATGCTTCATTGAATGCTTTTAATCTCTTTTTCACAGAATAATCATTTGTATTTTGGGCTTGTTGGTAACTAAGAAGTGCAAGAATCTTGCCCCATGTATCTCTCAAGTAAAGTGTCAAGTAATAATCCCTGTACTGCTCATGAGCTTTTACCCAATACTCTCCCATTAATTCTCCAACTTTTGTTCCTTTCAAATTGCAGAAATGGCAATGGTTATTCATCATGAAAAGATAGGACAATGCCATATCTTCATATGCCTTTGATAATGTGTCCAAATTCACACCAATTTCCTTTATTATGCAGTGTATCTGGTTGGTGATAATTGTGTCTTGGTACTTGTCATTTTTCCAGCTTTGATAAATTGTTAGAACCTTGATCAGTAATGGTTTATAATTGTCGCCTAGAAGATGATTACAATAATCTGTTACAAAGCTTACCAGCATCGGAACACTACCATCTGAAAGAGAAGGACAACAATTTTTCCTTTGCAGCTGCACTTGTAATGGAAGTTCCCAGAAAATTGCACAAGCACCATAAACAACTTTCCTGATGAGATCCCTAGTCAGGTTTTGGATTTCAGAGCAGGCTATACCTGTAAAAAGCCAGTTGAAATCTGCTCTCAACTTATCCAAACATGAAAAAATGTCTAACAGCTTCAATAGCTTAACAGGATCTTTCTTACATTCTGTAACTCTTAATCCAAACTGAAGGAAAGAAAGAATTCCTGATTGAGTCGCAATCTTTGCGAAACAATCCATACGAGCCTCTGATCCAAAAATCTTACTGAAAAGTTCAAATTCGATTTCAAAAACATGCTTCACAGCCAACTCCAAATGCTTGCACCATTGATCTATGAAGCCCTCTATATCTTGGACATCATCTAATTCTGATACTGAATTGTCAAGGTAATTCAAATCAAGAACTTGTAAACTAGTTCTTGCATTATTGCTCCGAATTTCGACATAGGCTGATGTGCATTTGTGAAGCCTTTTATTGGCACTTAGTATGACAATAATAGCCTGAAGCTTCTCCACAACAGCTATTGGCAGAGGTGAGACTAGTTTACCAACCGAAGATAAAGATGAGAGAAAAGGGAAAGCAATAGGAATGCAATTTTCGGCAAGAAGCTGCTTGAATTCAGTTTCAAGTTTATCAAATACAGCAAAGAGAATTCCTCCACTGAGACGAGCTTTTTCTTCAGTGAATTGCAACTTTTGTAGAATACTTGAGCATATGTTGACTTTGAAGACATATAAATCATTATCATCTTCAAGAAATTGAAGAATTCCTTGTAGCCATTGAATTGCTAGACCACAATTAGCAGCCAGAAATTTGAATGCTTGCTCAAGCTGTTTAACCAGCAAGAGGTAAGCAGAAAGATCAGAACGTGGGGTGTCTGATAAGAGTGATTGCTGGAGCTCTTTAATGGTATTGCAGATCTTTAGTACTGCCATGGCTGGGCCAATGGCATGATCAATTTGGTCTTTGATAGTGAAATTGGGTCTAGTTGCAGCTTCAAGAGTTGGCAATCTTTGGTTTATAGCCTCCAATCGTCGCTCAGTTTTTTGTAGAGCAGAAGACAGAGCTCTTGAGTTCTCCAAGTTTGTGTTCAAGAAATTCCTAGCAGTAACAAGATTGTCAATGGCATTTATCTTAGCCTCAGCCATTGCCAACTAGCTAGTGTTAGTCTACCATTTAATTGGAATTGAAATATATAAACATATAAAGAGTTAAATTCTTCATTTTTTTTTTTTTTGTTTTTTGGTTTCTTCTCTTCCACTCTTTTCAGTTTTCTTCACCAAACTCAACAAAATCAAGTAAAGAGATGAGTAACCATATTCAAACCAAACCTCACTTGCAATCCAAACATTTGTCACAAGTCAGAAGCCTCATCAACCACCATACGTTGCATCTTTTGTCGTCAAGGAAAGGGCTTTTATAACACAGGAAACCAGCTTTGATTTTAAAATAGTGCTTTACATTTAAATAGCCCTGGGTGGGGGAGGATTCCAGAATAAATAAATAAAACACAAAAACAGTGAGACTATTTAGTCATTCTATATATTTTTATCAACTTTTTCATTAAAAAGTAAATTAAAAATTAAAAAAATAATCTTGTCAAAAATACCATCAACTTTGCCCTCTCCATCACTCTCACTCTCCTTAACCATTCTCCTTTTCTCCTTAAGCCAATATATAAGCCAATTCTCCGCTATTCTCTCTCTTCTGCCAATAGATAATCCAAAATTCCATTCACTTTGTGAAAATTCCACCATTCACTGTGAGAATTCCATATGGGTCCTCTGCTAGGCGATGCAGGATCAACAAGGCAAAAATTGTTGTCTTGCCGCTATCGTTTTAGGGATACAGTGGGCTTCGACTGGTGTGGATTTTCTCATTCCCAGATCCTTTAATAAAGTGAGACCCAAATTGCTTGATTTGATGAAGGAAATAATTAGACCCAATCTTGTTATATTCATCTTCATCTTCACTAATACTTTTAATTTGATTGTTTGATTCAAGATTGTCGTGTTTTAGATCCGCATTGCTTGGAGCTCTGGCCATGAAATTGGAATCAACAGTCAAATTTTGGTTACTCGGCGTCGAAAAACAATTTGCTACTTCAGTCATTATAATTTAAGCTTATGTTTCTTTTCTTGATTTGAATTGATACCCAATTGCTTTTCAATTTTAATTCTTCAAATTTAATATGTTAAGAAAAATAAAAGTTTCAAGAGTAATTGATTGATCTTATGGGCAATCTAGCTCCACTTTCCCTTGTGGTTTTACTATGCGAATCTCTTTTTTCTTGGCTTCCTCTTAATTCCAACAATTAGAAAATAGACAATTTACCCCATCTTACCTCATTTTGGTTACATGCATAGCCTCTCATTCACCGACAACATTACCACCTCTTTTTTGTGTTACCCAGAAGGAAAAGAAAATAACACAATAATTGCAAAGTTCCCAATTCCAATTTGACTCCATTTTTTTGGTTGCCCATAAGATCAATCCATTACTTCCATCATTTATTGGATTTAAATGGGAGGTGCTGCAAATATGATCCAAATTTAATATGTATTGAGAATCTAAAAAAGGAAATGAGAGAGAGAGAGAGAGAGAGAGAGAGAGACATGAAAGAAATGAGATTCACCGAAATTTTAGGTGAGATTGAAAATTTAAATATAAATAAAAAATATTTTAATTTTTTTATAGTATTTTAACGAAAAAATACACGAAATAACTAAATATTTTAATAATGCAAAAATTCAAGGATATGTTCATGTATTTTTTAAAATATATGAATTATTTCGTTATTTAGATCAAAAGCAAAGATTTCATTGTAATTTGTCCTAAAAATAAATTAAAAAGAAAAAGAAAAGAAAAGAAATTAAATTCCTAAAATTGCCTTTTTTCATTTATTTTTTATTTTTATTTTTATATATTTAATTAAAATAATTACTTTTTGTATATTTAACTAGAATAATTATTTTTTATATTTAACTAAAATAATTACTTTTTATGTATATTTAATTAAAATAAATAATTTTTGTATATATTTAATTAATATATATATATATATATATATATATATATATATATATATATATATATAATTAATTAATTAATTTTTTGTGTTTATTTAATTAAAATTAAAATAATTAAAAATAGATAAATAAAAAATTCCTTCTATATTATTTTAATTTTAATTACATAAACACAAAAAATTAATTATTTTAATTAAATATAGAAAATATATATTTTTAATTAAATATAAACAAGCAAAATTATTATATTGATTAAATATATAAAAAATAATTATTTTAATTAAATATATAAAAAGTAATTATTTAATTAAATATATAACAAGTAATTATTTTAATTAAATATACATAAAATAATTTTCAATAGGTGAAAAGTAATTTTATTTATTTTAATTTTAAATCAAATATAAAAAAATAAGAAAATAAATTAAATAATTATTTTAATTAAATAAAATTTTTTAATTAAATATGAAATAATTATTTTAATTAAATAAAAATTTTATTTATTTTAATTTTAAATTAAATATATAAAAAAATAAAAAATCTAAAAATAAAAAAGGGGCATTTTTGAAATTTATTTTTATTTTTAATTTTTTTTTTAATTTTTCTACAAATATGTAATTGAAAAACATTTTTCTATATATTTTAAATATTCATTTATTAAATTAAATAAAAAAAGAAAAAAAAAATTAAAGAAAATATACTTTAATTAAGAAGAGGGATATTTTAAGAATTGTACTTTAATTTCTTTTTCATTTTTAATTTATTTTTAATTTTTTAACAAAAAATATGAAAAATTATATAAAAAGACTAAATTGTATGTTGGAATCAAAGTAAATGAACTAATTAATTAATATTTTAAAAAGTAAGAATATAAATATTAATTAGATTAAATTTTAGATATTAAAAAATAATTTATCTTTATAATTGTATTGAATTAAGAGTTATTAAATAGAATCTTAACCCGATCACAACTTAAAATAAGTTTAATCCCAAGTTATCATGCAAAACTCATCATCTATCGAAACTCATCAAAAACTTTTATTGTTAATATGATATATTAATCGGAACCTACACATATGTCTACAATGAATTATTTCTTATTAAACAATAAATAGGATAAATAGAAAATTAATGAGTTTCTACTAGAATTATTATGTTATCTTACTATAATAAATTATGTCACGCTTTGAATTCGACGGTACGTAATTAATGTATTTTCAGGTTTGAGCCCAAGGTGAACTCTTAAGTCCAACTCTCGATATTCAGCTCAAGTTCATTTATTCAATGCCTATGATCCATGTCTTCATGAATATGGATTAAGTTTGATAGTGGCAGTCCAACCTCTTGCAATGTGAAGCCAAATCTGATCCAAAAGTGAAAAATAAACAGCCTCACACATTTACAAAAGAAAGGTGGGATACATGTACCAATACTTGCCTAACAAATCCAAAAATAAAGCCACTTCTTTATTCTTCACTTTTGGGCCATACTTGGCTTCACATTAGAAGAGGTTGGGTTGCCACTATCAAACTTAGTCCAAATTCATAAAGACATGGATCATAGGCATTGGATAAATGGGCTTGGGCTAAATATTGAGAGTTGGACTTAAGGCTTTACCTTAGACTTGGGCCTGAGAATACATCAGTAACTGATACATGGAATGAAAAAGTCTTACAGTTTTATAATTCGTAATCAGTCTGACACCTTACTAAACGACAAATTTAGAATATTATAATCATAAATATCATAAAATCAGAATTATAACTCACTTGTTAAGCAAAATCTAAATCCAAATAAAATCACTGCCCATCAAAACTACCATATCCATCATTTCATTATCATTATCATAAAAATAATTCTGCTTCACAGAATACCCATCAAGCGAGGAAGTCCAACTATCCTCTGACTAAAACAACTCAAATTTTCAATAAATAAAATAGAGACAATAAAACCAACACATGATCTCTAGATTTATGATACATAATGAAAATAAAATAAATAAATACATAATCTTCACTGCTGGAGGAAAAATGACAGAACCGACTCAACAATTACCCAATTTCTGACGCTCACCTACAAACTGAGAAAAATAAGTTGAACAGAAGTGAGTGTTCGATTTAGTGAATGATACTATCCATTATACTCATCTAGTGTTATCTAATGATTCTATTATGAAAATTCTTACGCAATGTGTCATACAGATAAATAATCACTTAATCAAATAAGAATGTGAATTAGTCAATGGAAACCACACTAATATGGGGAGCTGATCCCCCTATCTGTCACGACCCAAACCAATGAGCCGCGATGATCCAAGGGTACGGGATCCGCCCGAGGCTACCAGTACCACGATGAACCCCTAATACAACATATCTAATACTCATAACTTAATTCACTCTAAAAGCTCAAATATCATCCTAGTTCATTCATATAATACTATATTATTTCTCATGCCAATTCTCATACATATACATTATGCCAATGTGCTGCCGAAAATCAGATAGAGTTTCCTTTGTATTTTCAACATGCCAATTTACCAATTAAGCACTTCCAATATCATTTCCCGACTCAACCTCATCTCTACTACATCAATTCATTCATACTTCTCAATTCACATCATAACTATTATCATATCATACCTGTTATAATATTCAAAATAGGCAACTAAACCAACCTCCACACATAGATAATTACATACATATCAAATCTATTTACTCATACTTTAGACTATAGTACCATGGAGCAACTAGACAAATTTTTTGGAACAAAAGATTAATCCATAATATTTACATAAATGTGTCAAATGTCCACGGCGAAGAAAGATGAGCCTGTGGAACTCGGACTTCACCGGCACCTGAAAAGATTTACAACTACGGGGGTGAGTATAAAATACTCAGTAAGTAATTATATACAAAAATGCATGAAAAATTTATACCACTTAGGCTAAATCGAAACCTGAAAAGGTTAGTAGCAATATAGCCAAAGATAGAACCAATAGTACTGAAAATATGTGGTATGAGAAATGAACTATAAGTAAGGCATATGAAATGTTCAAAGTATGGTGAAAGATAATAACATGTAGTATGAGTCACATTACATATGATACAACAGGTAAATAGGGCCAATATGTCAAATATGCATAATTGTGCTAACCAATGAATAAATGGCGTAATAGCGCGAAACCAATAGTTACGTAAGAGTGATCGGCTCTTACAAGTAGAGAATATAACTCCCCTCTCTAGCAAGGGTCAAATAGATACCAGTGTGCACCTCGTCGAATGATAATCCCGCTACCCCGTCGTAGTAGTCCTGTTATGTTATCATATGCAAAAGTCTCATATAATGGATATAGGACCACAAATATAGCTCAATTTCATATTAACAACTCATTTTCATATCACATGTATCAAATAGGCATACTGACTAAAGATAAGAAACAGGTCCGTCGCGGTCCAGTTTCTCTGACGCAATTGGCACGTCAAATTACGGGTCCGTTTTAGGATTTTTGAGGAGTTTCTGGTTCTCTATATTAGGAACACATGTAGATGGACTATTTGGTATCAATTTGAAGCTTAGGGATAGGGGAAAGGATTGGGCCAAGTATCGGGTCAAAACACTAACTAGGTTTTCAATTATAGCAGATGGAAGTTTATGACAATTTAGGTCAATTGGAGGGTCGTTTTTGTAACACCTCAGCTAAAAGCTAACCCAAACCATTAGAGGGGCAATAGAGGGGAAAATTTTTTTTTCTTTCTTTTTGTATTGTTAATATGTATTTATGCATGGAATTGGAATTTATGCATGTTATTTGAATTAGTTTTAGGCATAGGAATAGTCCAGAGGTTGCTAGGACTTAATCGGGAAATTTTGAGTTTTTTATGAACTGGGGGCAAAATGGTCATTTTTTGCCCGTCGAAATTTTATGGATTTAATATCATATTTAAAAGGAGAAAATAATTTAAAAACTTGAAAATGGCCTTATTTTATTTATTTGAGCAGTAGTTTAATAAATAATCTCGGTCGAAAAATTGTTATCGGCACGTTGTGCGATTTCAGTGTTTCGGTTGCACTAGGGGTATTTTGGTCATTTCCTTTAATAATAAGGAGTTATTAAGTGGGTGCAACCTTATGGTATTAGTTTAGGCTTGATTAAATTCGACCGTTGGATCAAATGACTTTAAATTGGATGGTTAGATGAGTAGGTTGCAAAGTTGCTAACCTAAGCTCAATATATGGGATTATTGCTTTTGGTTTATGATTTGGTGTGTTAAAAGCATGTGAAATTCATTTTGGTTGACTTTAGATGAACCAATAGTATGAAAGTAAGAAGAATGGATGGTTGGATGATTAGGATTCACCAAAATTACCA
>CANXYC010277807.1:0-21868 GCA_948193065.1 Aleurites moluccanus | reverse complement strand
AATCAATTTCTCTTCACAAACTTTGCTTGAAAATCAAAGAAATGGAGAGGAAAAATGGTCACGGGAGAATGAAGAAAATGGCAGAAAATTCTGCCCATTTTTGCCTTATATAATAAGACAAAATAGGCAAATTATGCTTTGGTCCTCAAATTTTCTAAAATTTAGTTTTGGTCCTTTTTCGCTCGGTAATTTATTCTGAAAGTTTCACCGGGAATTAGAACTCAAAGTGAATACTTAAACATCATATTTTAATTAATATTATTTAATAAAAATAGTTTCAGAGTCGTTCTGAAACTCGGACCGACAAATTTTACTATTTACCGAAAAAATACTCTTTTGCTCATTTTGTGAGCGTTTTGCAATATTTTCTCAAATTTCTTTTTTACTGTATTCACACATGAATATTACTTATCAATTATCCTCAATCCAAATTCAAAAATTCATCCGTCATCCGTTTCGTTATTTTTATGGCGGCGATATTAGTACCGATGTTTTCCGAAAAATTTTTCCGTTTTCACTCTAACTGGTTTTCAAAAATTATTATTGCTTATTTCGATGATTTTAATATATATACTGAGAATTTTACTCACTAAAACCTGTTATGCATTTCTAGGATATTACAATTTCTTTTTTGTTGGCTTTTGGTGTATATAAAAAAAAGATGGAAATAGCAATTGGAGAAGGAAGTGGCCAAACCAAAGGAAAGAAAAACAACCAAAAAATTTCTCTTAACCTTTCCATAGAAATCAACCAAAATTAGATAGGAAGAGATGAGAGAAAGAAGAGTTAAGAAAGGAAGTTGTTGGAGATTATGTGAAGCTATTTGGAGAGATCAAAGAAGATAGAATCCAAAGAGTTTAACTTAAGGTAATGATTCTAAAATTATCATTTTTAATTTTATTTAAGAGTTCTATAGCATGATTTGGCAAATAATTGAGATAATTAAGTTAAAAATGTAAAGAATAAACTAGGGTTTATATAGTTTCTGAAATCTGTTTTAAGGCCGTAAATTATGACTAATATTTCGAAATCTTAGTGACTGAATTTGAAGATGGTTAAAACATTAAAATTGTATATAAATATGTTAATTAGATGTCTGTAAAATAAATTTAGAAAATTCAAAGTGAAGAAAGAGTTATTGGGTAAAAACTCTGACTGACCTGAAATTAGGATTATAAAAAAAAATGCTACAGTATCTTTATTGTATATAATGATAGAGACAGAATTAGAAGAAGTTTTCAACATAAAATTTTTTTATTTATGTCTTATCTATAATAATGTAAAAGGGTTTTTTCAATTGAATTTGTGATTTATGGGATATTATGTTAAAAATATAGATTGTCAGGAATGACTGTTTAACAGAATATAGGTTATAGAGTTCTATTAATATAAGGGCCTTAAAATCTGAATTAGAGATAGTGTTAAAAATTAAAGATATTCATTTATATGTTATATAAATGAATGTAAAAGTTTTTTATAATTGGATGAGCATGATATTAATTATAGGCATGGAAACAGGGTATATCTGGATAAAGATTTCAGGGCAGTAGTTTAATTTTGGAAATTCACTAATAATCATTCAAAGATCCAAAAATTCTAAAATTTGGATATGTTATAATTTTATGTGTCTATTTTCAATAAGAAAAGTAATTACAGTAATTGGTTAAGTATTGATTGAGTTATTAGAAAAAGAACAGTGTCTACTAGAATAAGATTTGTAGGTAGAATACAGGCAGTAGGACTGGTTGTAACAGTAAGTTTAAGTTAACACCATAAATTGTGTAGAAATGAGTTTAATATGAAATTTGCATATGTTAAAAACCTATATGTTAAGTTTAATTAGGAACAATAATTGAAGTAATTGGATAATTGTAGATAGCGATATAAGTAATGGAACACAGGCTGCCAGTAAAGAATTTTACACAGAAAAATCTTAGTAACTTGGAAATTTGAGGAATTTTCTTTAATATAAGTATAAGTAATGTAAGTTTATGTTAAATAGTATCTAAATGGAAATTAATTGGATATATAGAGTCAAGAATGAATAAGAGACGTGATGGATACCATAAGAGATAAAGCAAAGAATCAAGGATAAAGAAAAAAGGGAAATGTTCAAGCCATAAGCTAAAGTGAGTATTGTATACATCATATTCATGCCTTGATTTTGTTGACCCGAAGAACATATTTCCTTCTTGATTAAAATATCATTTTATTATTGTTGATCATTCTTTGATCTTCCTAAAGATTGAAATCATCCAAATTCATTGATTGTTATTGATATTGAAATACCTATTATACTTGATTTACTATGTACCCGAATTGCTCCTAAAAGTATGCACACCAAATGTTTAGCCACATTCCATGATATTTATTGTTAATTATTACCTTTCTATCAAGTAAAGAAAATGATACATGATTCATGAAATGTATTGACATTGATTGACAAGTAAACCCATGTGTATTGATCGAAAGCCATTGTACCATAATGTTCCTAATGAATATTTGATATTGTTATTGATTCCATTGGCCTATTTACATGTGGATTTGACAGAGCTGCCTCACTGACGGGGTAGTGGGTACATATCGTCAACAATGTGCACATTGACTATATGTGATATCCTAGCTGGGAAAGGTTAATTGTCCTAGCCATAGAGCCTGATCAGTCTTATGTACATGATATGAGATTGACATGAGATTATATGCATTCTGGCCCTTTATTTGTCTTATCTACATGATAAGAGTACTGTTTACCTATTCATTGATTCCAAGCTTATATCTTATTGCTTACCATTAATGGTCATTCTATCATCGATTTGATTGTTACCTGTTCCAAACTTCTAAAGATATTTGGTATACAAATTAATTAATCTTTGACAAGCAAATTGAATATATTGATATTCTTCATTATATTTATTGATACTTGATTTTCATTGATAACTTTTATTACCATATGTTTATATCTCCTGTTTAATGATGTAACTGAGTATTTTATACTCACCAAATAGTGGTTTACAATATTTACAGGGATGATATAGAGGAAGATGATTCCAAGTCAATTTCTTTTCTGACTTGGGACGTCAATTACATCGAGGTAGAATATTATTCACTAAAGGTTATAAGTGTCCACTCATAGAGTTTCATGGTACTGTGTATAATTAGATGATTGAGTGCTATAGAGATATATGAATTGTGGAGTAATTGAAATTTAAGTGACGTTAAAATGTAATGTGATTTGCCATTATAATAATGAATGACTATAATGTGTAATGTTTAATGACAATGATAGTAAAGTGATAGAGATAGTGATAATGAAAAAGATAAAATAATATTCATATATTTTAAAAGAGATTTAGAAGTGTTATATATGTATGTGAAAACTATGAAGTTGAGGGTATAAGGATGGCAAATTATTGGGAGTGTAAAAAAAAATTTTAATGTGTCATTTAGGAAAGACCCAATTTTGGGTTAGGAATAAGGTTAAAATTACAAAGGAAACTCTGACAAATTTTCTGTAAAATTTATAAGTAATAAATGGGATTTAAGCATTGATGAATGAGATAATATTGATTAAATGATTAATTACTGGATTGTTCATGAGTTCTACGGGTTTTCGGTGACCTTAACTCTACCCGTGTCCTAGGACCGTCGCTGCCCAAAAGTGGGTCGTGACAACATTTTGTTCATGTATGACTAACCTATGTTCCATCCCATTGTTAATTGCCAAACTTATTGTTACTATATATCCACTTATTATTGCTAATCCATTGTTTAAATTGCAACTTTATTTTATTGATATTGAGATATTGATACTTTGGGATACCATTGTTGTTTAATGGTATCTATTGACTTGTTCTATACTTATTAAGGCTCAAATGTGATTTGAAAGAGCTGCCTCTCCGACAGGATAGTGAGTACATACTATCGGCAATGTGCACATTGTATAATGATACCGTAGCTGAGAAGGCTTAACAGTCTTAGCCATAAGACCTGATCATTTTTATGTTTATTGATACATGATGGATACATGTGATATGCGTTTCATGGCCCATCATCTGTCTTATCCATGTGATACATTCTCCATTGACCTGATTATTTTTAATTCTATATTATGACATTCTTGAGCATACTGAAATTATTAGTTCATCTGTCTATCATCTATTGATGTTCCAGTTCTTATTTATGACCGATGCATATTAGATTCACTAAGTATCTTATATACTCACCCTTTCATTGTTTCCCCTTTTTAGGTACAGAGTAGGAGGCAGAATCCCATATGTTAATATTTCTGTGGATTTCTGCTACTCGAGTGACAGTGTAATTATATAAAACACTGTATTTTGTATGTTTATATTTTAGCTGCTCCATGGGTTATATAATGGTATAATTAGTTTATGAATATATATATATATATATATATATATATGACATATTATGGAGTATAATTAATAATATAGCATATAATGATGATAGTTACAACTAATAGCAGTATAAATTACAGACAGATTACAAAATATCAGAATGAATAGTAACTAAGTAATTGATTAATAAATTGATTGTAATTGTTATAATTGTATGTGATACTAGGTTCTACGGATGCTGGTTGCCTCTGGCATCTCCTGCATCCTAGGACCGTCATGTTCTGAAATCGAGATGCGATAGAGATACAGAGAGCTTTTTCAAGCCTATGAAAAATTATTCACGCCCGTGAACGACTTTCACGCTTGTGATTATTTTTTACGCCTACGAATGGTTTGAAATTTTGAAAATGGCTCAGAAGTTTTAAAGTCCATGAAAAATTCTTCAAGTCCGTGAAAAATCTTCTTCATGACCGTAAGTACTTTTCACGCCCATAAATCGGTGGTTATCTGTCAATATCACATCTGATATGTTTTTAAATATAATCATTGAAAAAGATTTGGAGGCAAATCTTGCATTTAATGCAACAAGAACGGTCATATTTAATTACCATTCATTGAAAACTATAAAAACATGAAGATTTGAATATCAAACAAGCTTTGGAACAAAAAATGTGAGTGATATTGAAATCCTAGTGCTCTTACTTTGTTTTTCAAATTTCTGAACTTTTTGAGCTTTATTTCTTTATTCTTAGAGTTCTTACTAGCTTTTGATAGTCTTAGCTATTTGTACTTCATTATATATCATTTATATAGGCTGTATAAGTTTAGAGATACTTATAAATCTCTATCTCTATTATTGAAAGTAAAAATTTGAGTGGTAGCTCAGTGTGTATAGGGTGAAATATCTGAAATCTATTGTATTGATTTTGGGTGGCGCACCCTGTTCTAGTAGAACCTTAATATCGTATTGATATTGAGAGAAGTGGACATAGAAGAAAGAATTTTCTTTGAACCACTATAAATTGGCTAAGCTTTCTTAACCTTTCTCTTTTAATATTACTTGCTATTTAAAACTAGTCTACCTTTTGCATATAAGTTGTGTATTTTCTTCAAGAATTTTTAAACTCCTATTCATCCCCCTCTAGTAGTATTGCCATATCAGTGTTCACAACCTCGACTCTAAATAAAATCTAGAACTGATTTACATTTATGTACTTCTTTTGATTAATGATTTATTTATTGATTTAGCATCTTATTCCATCCATGAAATCATAATTTTAAGTCAGCATCAATTTTATGCCAAGTCATAATTTCTTAAATAAAAAATCCAGTCTCCGAACTCATATCCATTTGAAGGTTTAGTAATTTTATCCATTGTGCAAAACTAAATTGGAGTCATTTTTGGGTTTTTCCTTATATTTTCCTAACAAAAATAAATTAAGATGGCGACTCTCCAAAACTCTTTTTCAAAATAGACTTGAACTGAAAATAGGTTTCAAAACAGAAGTGAAACAAACTTTTCAATGAATTGAGAAACAAAACCTCCAGTCGACTAGGTATTCCTGCTACATGTGACCGAACCCTAAAAGTGTCGAGGGGTGACCGCCAGATCGACCGCGGCACCACTGCCTTGGTGAGGCGTCACACCAACATCCTTCATTTTTTGCTCTTGAAAGTATTTCACAATATTTTCCAACTCGCCATACACCATATTTACTCTCTTCTTGATTGCAAGTAATTCTTTTGGTTTTCCATGATGAACACATCTTGTGTTCTTCCTCCTTCTTGTTTACATAATAACTCATATATTGTTGTAGGACTAAGTCTTGCATTACTAGCCAACTCGATTGCCAAAGTACAATATTCACTTATCTCTTTATAAGATCTTAACATATGACGGGTCTCGGGTGGCTCAAACTCATGATTATGTTCATCAACAAAATTCTTTATCTTTTATTTCTTCCTTTTTCTATCAAAAGGTATGTTTACCTTTACTTGACATTATGATCTTATTTCCCAATGATGAATGCTATCAATCATTTGTTTATCTTTTACTCTTTTTTTCCCTTTTGCAACAAATATACACTGCATTAGTGGTCACATTATTTATTTTACATCGATTATGATAATGCTTTTAGAAGTTAAAACCCATAAATTCCATATATTTTTTTCAAAATTCCTAAGCTTTACATAGATTATCAAATATCATCTTAATTTTAGGCTTCTCACCTTCTTCATTCTCAATATTTCTATGTGAGTCATTTATTTCCTTAATTAAATAGCCATCCTTTTCCAAATCTTCTAAATACTGAATTTTATGTCAAAATAGAATGTACAGTTACAACATTATTATTAGATAAATATCATGAAAATAAAATAAATATCATATAATGTAATGAACTCATTGTAGGAGTAATTAATAATCAAGAAACAGTACATTATCATCATCTATCAACATCTACTTTAATAATATCTAATAAACATATAATAGCTTAAATATTATACATTATTATTAACATTGGATAATTAAAACCCAAAAATTTGATAAACAATGCATTATTCTTAGACATTTCTAGAAAAGAGTAAAAAAAATTATACTATCAATCAAAACCCAAAAAATTGCAATTATCAATCAAGTTCATTAGGCATTTTTTCATGCCTTAATTTCTTCATCTCTATATTTGCAATTATGAATCAATTTCATTTGATATTTTGCAATTATTAAACAATAACGATGCAATTAAATAAAGAGACAAAGTAGACCTATGAAGAAAGGACAAAGCATAACATAAAAAATAAACTAAGAAAATGGCGCCAAAATAATATTTTCTCAACCCAAGCTCTGTTTGTTGGCACTAAAAGACATTTGTAGAATCAATTCATAAGAAAAAAAAATGATATATATATCAACCACTTGTGACTTTCCACCTATAAACTGAAAAGTATCTTTTGGGACCACTGCCTCAAACTTTAATATTCTATTAAATGTTCTCTCTAGTGGTTTTAGAACAATAGTTTTCCATTTCGAAGGAATTTTAATCTGCTGAGAATATGAAAATTTCAAAGAAACTGAAATAAGAAATTGAGAATATGAAAATAATATATGAACTTTGACAACTTGAAAATTCCTTGATTTATAGATTTAGAGGAGAAAGGAAGAAAGAAATTTTAATTTAATTTTTTTATCACATAGTAAAAATTTTGGTGCTCAAACTTTTCCTCTTCTCAAATTAAAGGTTACAATTGTAAAAGATTTTTTTTTTATGTTTTAATTTTGACTGTTAATTTTTAAATTTCAATATTAACTATTAAATAAACCCACAGTAGGGCAGCTGTATTTTTAACATAATAGTCCCCAACCTACTACATTGAGGTATCTTAAAGGTGGATAGTTAACGTGTGCATTGCTCGTGATTGTGAACACTGATTTTTTATATCCGTCAGACTTATGTCAAGTATCGGAGCCTAAGCCATTCACAGACAGACTTAGAAAGCATCAAGAAGGGTCCGAGCCCAGGCTGCCACCTTCAAGGGATGACATTGCCGCCAACCCTAGAGGGCGGTACCGCCATGCCTTGGGGGCGGCAGCACTACCCCCCTTTTGAGCTGCCACCGTCCTTTGGTCCTGCTACTGCCCTCCCTCTTTGGTGGTGCCGCTAGCCCTTTTGGTGGCACTCTTCCTTCTTTCCAGTGGCAGCACTGCCACCTTTTATGTGTTATTGCCCTCCTTTACACCCTATGCCGCCAAAAGCCCTAGTTGCACCGCCACCCTCTCTAGTGGCACTCCTCCTTCTTCCTGGTGGCAACTCTGTATTTTGCACCTTTTTCACCAAATCCCACATCAGGAAATGATGAAATGAAAACCCAAGCTTCTATTATAAATAGAAAGCTTCTCCCACCTTCTAAGGGACATAGAAAATCATCTAGTTTGAGTTTTCACTATTTGATTTCACTCTCTTCTCCCCCATATACCTATTATTTTTTTATTTCTTTAGCTCTCTTTGAGTTTAAAGAAGGACTTTTTAGGGCTTATGGAGCCCATTTTCTTTAGTTCTCTTTGAGCTAAAGAAGGACCAAATCCGAGGCATGTGGAGCCTCAAAATTTATTTAACATAAAGTTACTATGTCCATTTGTTTTCTTTTCTTTTGAATTATCAGGTAAAAGGCAGTTCGACCATCTTCCCATGCTTCGATCGATTCAAGGTGGAACTCCGATCCGGAAGAGCACTCCGTCCGCCGCCTCTCCAAAGATCAAGACAAAAGGTATCGACTCATAAACTCCTTCTTTTCTTATTTTGATAGAGCATCAAAATAAACAACTCATCTTCTACTTCTTTTTAGTTTGATAGAGAATCAAAATAAAAAATCAAAACATGATAAATTGGGCATAACATCAACCCTCCTTCGCAATAAGGAAGATATGTGTGGGTTTTGATTCCCATTCAACGGGATACACAGGTAAGCTGTATACAAACTTCAAATGCAAAAATGTTAAAAAACCATTTTTTCCTTCTCCTTTGTCTATTCGATTCTTATTTTGTTTATTGGATGTATTTTTCTTTATTTTAGCTTAGATCTTTGGGAAATCTATGATCAACCTAGAACACATAAGGGATAGAGTTGATATTCCTTATTTTGAGTTTTTGAATTGTAATAATTTACTTTATTGCTCTCTTTCATTGTTTTATTTTATTGCTTTATTTCTTTATGTATTTATCTTATACGTCATTTCATTTATATATGTCATTCTTTAAATTTTTCATCAAAATATTTTAAATCAAAGTTAAAATTAGAAGCCAAGTTCAACCAAAGATCTAGTACCCGAATCCTCTTTGGTTTCAAAGACTAGTGAACTTTTTCTTTTGGGATAAAAATAGAGTCAAAATGGGTTTTATCTTAAATTTTCCCAACAAAAATAACTTTAGGTGGCGACTTCAAAACTCAAAATTATTTTCAAATAAAAGGCGCTATGGTCATCTCAATCAGTGAGAAATCATCCCAAATGAGCATTTCTAATTCCATTTTAGCAGACCGGACGCAGTGCTCGGGCGAGGCCTCACAATTCGCGACTCCACTAGGGAAATTTTTTTTCAAAAGTTATAAAGGACTACCAATTGATTGAAAATCTTTTTTTTTTTTCAAAAATGACTTTTTACTTGGCTTTTAGTTTAACTTTGATTTTCATACATCACTACATAACCAGTTACAAAAATCAACCTTTAGATAGCATGTAGCATCGATCCGACAACTCTCTTTAAGTATGTTGGGAGATAGCGAAAGCATCCACCCCGCGATGAATCTTTAATCCTTTTGAAGTGTAATGAGCAGTAGTACTATTAGATCCACGCAAACTCATTGTTTCACATGTGGTTAGGTGTATTACTGCTCTAGTATAACGAGTACCCTTAATCTAAGCCACTTAGCCTTCATGTAATGAATCTAGAACCCATACTCTAGGTTTTGTGCACCCAAAATAATTCAAGCCATGATCATGAACTAGTTTTTAACCATGCATTCATGATTCATAAAGCATGCATTCCATTTTTAATGAGTCTAGGTTGTACCCTGAACCAGTTGAGAGTCAACCCAAATGGACCTGAGGCACATTAGCCTCAAATAACTCTCACCCAAATGGACCCAAGGCCTATTAGCTTTAAATAACTCTCACCCATATAAATCCAAGGCCCATTAGCCTCAAACACCTCTAACCCAAATGGAACCAAGTCTCATTAGCCTCAAACACCTCTCACTCAAATGAACCCAAGGCCCATTAGCCTAAAACACCATTACCATTACCTTAAGCCAAAAACATTTGGCTCAAATACCATCACCACTACCTAAAGCCCGAACCCAGTTGGCACCAAGATCTCTCCAAGCCTAAAAACCATTTATCACCAATATCTCTCCAAAGTCCAAATCCATTTGGCACCATTATCTCTCCAAAGCCCAAACCCAGTTGGCACCATTATCTCTCCAAATCCCAAATCTATTTGGCAATATTATCACTCCAAAGCCCAAGCCCAGTTGGCACTAAGATCTCTCCAAGCCTAAAATCCTAAAATCCAAATAACTTTGGCCCACCTTACTTTAGGAATCAATTTCTTAGGAATTTGCAATGCATAACTTTTCCTAAAGCCTAAAATAGATTTAGGTGTCCTTTTCCCTATAAACCTAGAACATAGTTAGGTTTTCCTTTCCCTTAAAAACCTAAAATAGAGTTAGGTTTTCTTTTCCATACATTGATCCCTTTCCTTATCTTTACAAGGTACCAATGGCTAACCCAACTAATATGGATGCCATGGACACACTTCTCAACACCCTCATCTAAAGGCAAGAGGAGAATTTTGAAGCCATGCTCAATTCCACCTTTCATGGTCAATAAGCCAGCTTCAATGAAAGATTGATCGCTCAACAGGCCAACTTTTCTAAAGCCCTGACCGCTCAACAAACCAGCTTCCACAATGCACTGGCCTATGTGACTAAAACCTTGAATTCATAATGTCACGGCCTAATTTTAGACCATGATGGTCCTAGGGTATGGGTAATGCCAAGGTGACTAGTACCTCTAAGAACCCATGCTTTTACTTTAACTTAACTTTTACAATCATTACTTAACCTGTGATACATTTTAGGTGATAATTTTTTTTAAAATCATCATAATATGCATACGAAAAAACTAACAGAGTTTCCTTTGTAACTTTGACTTAAGCTATCCATAAAACATATAAATTACACTTCCTATAAAACATACATCCCCTTTTAACCTCCATTGATCAATCACAATTCAATATGCACTTCAATATTTGCATTCATAGTTCATATCATATACTTATCATATAAAGTTCTCATATCATAAATATGAACATCATTAATATAATCATATCATATCTGACTACCATTTGATCATATTGACATTATATTTAAACCAATCCAAACCCTCTATACATTATCTACCAAGGAACTTCTATACATAGGAGTGACCTCAAATACATACTTCTATAATCCAAGGTTGAAGATGATGTAGCCAATGGATGTCTGCCTCATAGAGGTCCTGAAAACATATAACCACTGAAGGGGTGAGTATAACATTATACTCAGTGAGTTAATATATATATATATATATATGAGTATGAAATATTATTCATGAACAGTCACATCTATCCATTAATGATCTATAAATATGAATACTGGTGATAACATGATGAAATACATATCATGAACCATAATGCATAAAATATAACAGGAGCCTGTAACATATCATGTCATATCATATAGCAAACTATGACTTCACTTCTCTTCCATCACATTTCCATCCAATCATATCATTTCCAACCACATCAGACCATGGCATAGGGAATTTACCCCTTCCTAGTAGAGGTCATAATAGATATCTGTGTACACAACCGATGGTTTGTTTCTACACCATCGAAGTAGTCCTGTTATAACATATTATATGCAGATGTCTCAAATAGCATAAACATATCAAAATAAGTCTCAAATACAACTTAGATGATGATATATAACATTATAAGATTCAAAGAAAGAGTTTGGCTCAATTTCATATTTTTGCCCGCTGGGACCCAATTTGCGCTGCCACAATTGGCTCCCAAATTACGGGTTCGTTTATCATTTTTCAGGTACTTTCTGGTTTGCTTTTAAATCAATATTTACATAGCATTTTCTTTATACCAATAACAAATACTTATATATAATAGAAAATTGGGCTTGGTTTCATATCAAAAAGCCTTTCAGAATGACTTTTATAGCAATTCAAAGTTTATGCCAATTATAGGCATTTTGGTAGCTCTGTTTTAGGTCATATTGGCAAATCTGTCCAAAAATGGATCATTAATGATTTTCAAACAATGATATCATTTCATATGCTTAAATGCATGACTTATGACTTATGAATGAATAATGTATCAATCATATATATAGACTCACCTCTATCAAAAATTCCTAAATTCCACTCAATCAGGCCTAGTCAGCCCGTGATTCCCCGTTCGCAGCTCTAGCTCGGGACGATTCTCCTATATTCACCAATTCACTCCAATAAGACTTATACTCAACATATTACTCATTAAAACACATATCAAAGCATATTAAAGCATATCAACTTGCATAAATACACATTGACCCATATTGCATATCAAAGTCCCCTATATCACTCTTTTAACACTTTTCATGCCTTTTATGCATCAAATGCATTTCTATCATCACATATCATTCACATTATACATATTCATCATTAAAATGCTAAATTATGAACTTTCAAACACTTAGCTTAATATTCCATACCAAACATACATCAAATTTCAAATATGCTTTCAAATCAGTTATACCATTCAATCTTTCCACATTTAAACTTATACATCCCAATCATTTATGCCATTATACTATATTCAAATCTTACTTCCTCATTTGCATTTGCCGTATACCTTAATGTAACAAAGTCTACATTGTTATACTTTAATGGAAATCATTCCATTCTTCCATTTTTCAACACCATTCAATTGTACAACATATATATACACCAAATGCATATCATTTACACATTTAAATCCATCAAACATCAAAGCATCAAGTCATCATTCACACTTCAATATTTTGGCCAAACCAAGTTTCCATCCAAATGTGTTTCTTTCCATCAATTAACCATCCATTCATGTTAAACACATCAAATACACATCATTCATACCTTTTAAACCTATTAAACATCAAAATCACACATCATTTTCCAAGCACCTCAATTCGGCCAACTTGAATCCTTAACCAAATGAGTTTGTTTCAATCTTTTAACCATAAATTCATATCATACACATCATTTAAACCAAAAGAATCATCAAAATCATACTTTGATTCAAAGCTCTTCCTATTAGGGTTTCAATCCAACTTTTTATTTTCATCCATTCAAAATGTGTTTTGAACATCAGTAATCATCAAAGAACACCATATAATCATATTTGACTTAAAAGAATCACAAAACCATTAACTTTCCAAAAGTTCTTCCAAAACTTCAAAGCTTTGATTCTTAGCTTTTTCAAGTTTTTCCTTGAAATCTAAGGCTAGATTAGTGTTCACAAGATTGGAATTAATATGTTTCTATCCAAAAATGGAAGAAAATCATAAGCTTAGGTGGATTCTAATGGTGGCCGAAACTTATGGAAGAAGGAGAGAGAAAATGTGTTGGTGAAATGGTGATGAAGATGAAGAACAATGAAGTGGTGGGTTGAAATATCAAAGGTGTGATCTTATACATCAGGCTTATGGTAGAAATGGTGAAACCTAACCATCCAACCATCCATTTCTTTATCATTTCATCCAATGGTTAGATTTAATCAAGTCTAAAATGATTCCATAAGGTTGCATACACCATATAATTCCATATCTCAAAGGAAAAGACCATTTTGCCCTTAGTTCAAACAAAGCACCTCAATTGAGCAACTTGCTGGGAACTATTTTCAACCTGGTTTAATTCTCCAACAAAACTTCAAATAAATTAAATATCATTTTCATGTCCTAATATTCTTTTCTACCTTCAAATATCATGTTTATTTCCATAAAACTCGAAGGGGTGTGAAATGACCATTTTACCCCCAGTTCACCAAAAATTGAGTTTTTCCCGATTTCTTCCTAACAGTCTTTACAGCACTTTTACATGTGTAAAACTTTCTAAAACATGCATATTCATTCAATTTAAATATAAACATGCATAAATACACATCATATAAACAAAGAAGGAACCCCATAGGTTTGCCCTTTAAAGCTTAAGTTCTAAACCTTTCAACTGGGTGTTACATTTTACCTCCTATAATTAAATTTGTCCTTGAATTTACTTAATGCATAAGGTAAAATAGTAACCTGAATCAAGAAATAAGGAAGATATCTGAGCCTCATCTCAGCTTCACTCTCCCAAGTACATTCCTCTACTGTTCTGTTTCTCCATAAGACTTTAACCATAAGAATGCTCTTGTTGCGAAACTGTCTAATCTGCTGATCATAAATTTTAACTGGTACTTCCTCATAAGGTAACTCCTCATTTAACTCTACATCCTGTAGCTGAAGAACATAGGATGGATCTAATACATATTTCCTCAACATAGAAATATGGATAACTGGGTTCACATGTCCCATGTTTAGAAGTAGTGCCAATCTGTAGGATACATTTCCTACCCTGTCTAAGACCTTAAAAGGACATATGTATCTAGGTGACAACTTTCCTTTCTTTCCAAATCTCATAACTCCCTTCATTGGAGAGATTTTAAGGAACACATGATCACCTACACTAAACTGCACATCCTTTCTCTTAGGATCAGCGTAACTCTTCTGCCTACTGAAGGCAATCCTAATTCTTTCCTTAATCATGGGCACTTTTTTCATTGTCTCTCTAATCAAATCAGGGCCCACTAACTATCTTTCTCCAGGTTCTACCCAATAGATAGGAGATCTGCACTTTCTCTTATACAATGCCTCATATGGTGCCATATCAATAGTGGAGTGGTAACTATTGTTGTATGCAAATTCTATCAATGCCAAGTAATGATCCCAACTACCCTTATAATCCATCACACAAAGTCTTAACATATCCTCTAGAGTCTGAATAGTTCTCTCTGTCTGACCATCTGCCTGTGAGTGAAATGCAGTACTGAACTGTAGCTTAGTACCCAAAGCCTCCTGGAATTTCTGCCATAATCTAGAAGTAAACTGAGTACCCCTATCAGAAATAATCATCAATGGTACACCATGAAGTCTGACAATCTTGTTAACATATAACTGAGCATATTGAACTACTGTATAGGTGGTCTTTACTTCCAGAAAGTAAGTTGATTTAGTTAACCGGTCCACTATTATCCAAATAGAATCATAGCCCCTCTGTGTCTTTGGCAATCCAACCACAATGTCCATAGTGACCTGTTCCCAATTCCATTATGGTAGTTGAATTTCCTGTAGTAAACCAGATGTTTTTTGATGTTCCACTTTAACCTGCTGATAGGCTAAACAGGTAGACACAAATTTAGCTATGTCACCTTTCATATTTGGCCACCAATAATGCTGCTTCAGATCATGATACATCTTTGTTACTCTAGGATGAATGGTGTATAGAGCATAATGGATCTCCTCTACAATCTTTCTTCTCAACCCATCACAGTCAGGTACACACAATTTGTCATTACATTTCAATACATTATCCCTAACTATAAATTCAAGAGCCTTACCTTTACTGACTAACTCCATAATCCTCACTAGCTATGCATCTTTACTCTAGGAATTCTTTATTTCATCTAACAATAAGGGTTTAACTTGAAGTTGTGCTATCAGCACCTGTTCCTATCCCTATAATTCAAAATCCAAAGTCAATCCCATTGCTATTAATTCCCTGAACTCTTGTACCAAAGGCTTTTCTGTGACTGTCAGATGTGATAAACTACCCATAGATTTCCTGCTAAGTGCATCTGCTACCACATTAGCTTTCCCTGGGTGATAAAAATTTGACAATCATAATCCTTTAACAATTTAACCCATCGTCTCTATCTCAAATTCAGTTCTTTCTGCTGTAGTAGATACTAAAGACTCTTATGATCTGTATAAATTTCACATTTAACCCCATAAAGGTAATATCTCTAGATCTTCAAAGCAAATATCACTGCTTCCATCTCTAGATCATGGGTAGGATAATTCCCTTCATGCTTCTTCAACTGTCGTGAAGCATAAGCAATTACCTTTCTATCTTGCATCAGTACACATCCTAGGCCAATTCTAGATGCATCACAGTATATAGCAAATGTACTAGTCTATGTAGGTAGTGTCAACACTAGAGCAGTAGTCAAACAAGTCTTAAGAGTCTGAAAACTCTTCTCACAATTTTCACTCCAATAGAACTTTTCCTATTTTCGAGTCAACCTGGTTAATGGAGCAACTATCTTTGAGAAAGTCTTTAACAAATCTCCTATAATATCCAGCTAATCCCACAAAACTCCTCACCTCTATCACTGTAGTGGGTCGTGGCCAATTAGACAATGCTTCCACTTTTTGAAGATCAACTTTGATGCCATCTTTACTAATAACATGTCCCAGAAATGCTACCTCAGTCAAATAGAAATCACACTTTGAAAGCTTGGCATATAATTGATGCTCTCTCAGAATCCGCAATGTGATCCTAAGATGCTCTTCATGTTCCTCTTTACTCCTAGAATAGATAAGAATATCATCTATGAAGACAATGATAAACTTATCTAAATAGGTCTTGAACACTCTGTTCATCAGGTCCATAAAAGCTGCAGGGGCGTTAGTCAACCCAAATGGCAATACTAGAAATTCATAATGCCCATATCTGGTTCTAAAAGCAGTCTTTGAAACATGCTCTTTCTTGATTTTCAACTGATGGTATCCTGATCTCAAATCAATCTTGGAGAAATAACAGGCTCCCTGTAACTGATCAAACAAATCATCTATCCTGGGCAAAGGATATTTGTTCTTCACTGTTACCTTATTCAATTGTTTGTAATCTATGCACATCCTCAGTGTCCCATCTTTGTTTTTAACAAACAACACTGGAGCTCTCCAAGGTGAACTACTGGGTCTGATAAACCCTATGTCAAGCAGTTCCTGTGACTGTACCTTTAACTCTTTCAACTCTGGTGGTGCCATTCTATAGGGAGGAATGGATATTGGATATGTACTAGGATACACTTCAATTTCAAATTCTCTCTCTCTTTCTGGTGGCAATCCAAGAAGATCTGCAGGAAAAAAGTCTGAAAATTTCTATACCACTGGAATATGCTCTAATTCCTTAAGAACCTTCGTAATATCTACCACTGATGTCAGATAAGTAGTGCACCCTTTATTAACAATCTTTGTGCCTGTATAGCTGAAATAAGCCCTGACATATTCTTATTTTTCTCTCTCTGAAACATAAACCTTTCATGTCCATCCATTCTAAATTCTACTTGCTTCAAAGAACAGCCAATAATGGCCCTATATAGAATTAACCAGTCCATACCTAAAATAACATCAAATTTCAATATTGGTAACTCAATCAAATCTTCAAGTAATACCCTATCAACTATCCTCATAGGACAGTTTCTATATCTATGGCCCACAACTATATTTTCCCCCAATGGAATGGCTACCTCTAAAGGCATCAATAAGGGTTCTCTAACTAACCCAATTTTTCTGGCAAACACATAAGACACAGAAGAGTGTGTGGCACCAGAATCAAACAATGTCTATGCCTCAATATCATGGATAGGAACCATACCTACTACTGTATCATGCTGTCCCTGGGCCTGCTGTGGAGTTATGGCAAATACACTTCCTAGCCTTCGACCTGCTAGAGGTTGTACTGTTGGCTGACCCTGACCTACTGGTCTACCTCTACTAGCTCCTCCTCTGGTCATCTGTACAGAAGGCTGAGATGCCACTGAACTAGTCTGCTGTGGAGCTCTCATAGGACACTCCCTCAGAAAATGGTCAAACTGCCCACATCTAAAACATGATCCTACTCTGACCCTACATTCACCAGGACGTCTCCTTCTACAGTGCTCATATGTAGGTATCTCTGGAATCTGCTGCACTGGTCTGTTGGATCCTCTAGAATACACTGGGGTAGGTGGTCTCATCCTGCCTACCCTAGAAATATCCCTCCTCTAACTCTGTGCTGAGGGTGTCTGAAACTGCCTCTGAGTAGGCCTGGCCATACTAGTCTGGGATGATCCCTCTCCATATCTAGGGAACTCTCCCCCTCTGCTCCTCTTTCTAGTATCTCTCTATGTTCTTTCCTCTTTATATTTAGTGTCCATCTGTGTAGCTACATCAATGATCTATCCCAATGTGGTATACTGTCCAGCTAACAGTATGTTATACAGTGAAGCATGCAGACCTCTTCTGAAACGACCAATCAGATCTGCCTCTGTGGGTGCTATCTGTCTAGCATATTTACTCAGTCTCCTGAACACCCTGGCATAGTCAGTAACACTAAGATTCCCCTGTTTGAGCTGTTCAAATCTCATAATGTTTCTATCCCTGATTGTTGCTGGTAAAAATTCATCCATCAATTTCTGTTTAAATTCCTCCCAAGTGATTGGGTCATTACCATTGATGTTCGCATCAATCTGCTCATCAAACCACACAGAAGCATCCCCCACAAATAATAAACCTGCCAACTCAATAACCCTGGCATCTGAACATGGTAGCTTTCTAACAATCCTGTCTACCCTCTCTATGAAGTCTCTGGGGTTTGTACCGTACTCCCCAGAATAGGTAGGTAGCTGTAGCTTCAGGAATTCTGATATACTGAAACCACCTTCAGGTATGATTCTGCGATTTCTTACACTTCTCTGTTCAACTGGCACTCTCTCTGGTGTTGGTGGTATCTCAGGCTATACAATAGGCTGAACAGGTGGTGGTGGATGTGGTACTGCAGCTGCCTGTGCTGATATGTGTGCCTGTAGCATTTGTATCATTTCTTGGTTCCTTCTTAACATTTCCTGTCTAAAATCCTGCATTTCCTGTCTCAATGCAGTCTCACCTATACTGCTCTCCTATGTATGTTGCCTTGATCTAGGTGGATCAGGACTAATCCTCTCTGCCTGTATAGATGTATCAGTGCCTATCTCAGGCTCTCCACTATCAGCCCTATGATGACCCTCCATATCAGGTATATCACCCCTATTCACACTCCTTGACATTACTGCATATATTTAAAAAAAATACAATTCATATAGCATAAAGGAATTCTCATACAATAGATTCACAGAATTTCAAACAATAAAGATAATATCTAACTTAAACGATATACAAACTCCTATGTTCATTGGTATATACTCTATCACTGACATATAACATCACAGGTTTACTAAACCTTTAGCTCTGATACCAAATCAGTCACGGCCTAATTTTAGACCATGACGGCCCTAGGGTACGGGTAATGCCAAGGTGACCAGTACCTTGAAGAACCCATGCTTTTAATTTAACTTAAATTTTACAATCATTACCTAACCTGTGATACATTTTAGGTGATAATTTTTTTTTTAAATCATCATAATATGCATACAAAAATACTGACAGAGTTTCCTTTGTAACTTTGACTTAAGCTATCCATAAAACATATAAATTACACTTCCTATAAAATATACATCCCCTTTTAACCTCCATTGGTCAATCACAACTCAATATGCACTTCAATATTTGCATTCATAGTTCGTATCATATACATATCATATAAAGTTCTTATATCATATATATGAACATCACTAACATAATCATGTCATATCTGATTACCATTTGATCACATTGACATTATACTTAAACCAATCCAAACCCTCTATACATTATATACCAAGGAACTTCTATACACAGGAGTGACCTCAAATACATACTTCTATAATCCAAGGTTGAAGATGATGTAGCCAATAGATGTCTGCCTCACAGAGGTCCTGAAAACATATAACCACTGAAGGGGTAAGTATAACACTATACTCAGTGAGTCAATATATATATATGAGTATGCAATATTATTCATGAACAGTCACATCTATCAATTAATGATATGTAAATATGAATATTGGTGATAACTTGATGAAATACATATCATGAACTGTAATGCATATAATATAACAGGAGCCTGTAACATATCAGATCATATCATATAGCAAACTGTGACTTCACTTCTCTTCCATCACATTTCCATCCAATCATATCATTTCCAACCACATCACACCATGGTATAGAGAATTTACCCCTCCCTAGCAGAGGTCATAACAGATATCTGTGTACACAGCCGATGGTTTGTTTCTACACCATCGAAGTAGTCCTGTTATAACATATTATATGCAGATGTCTCAAATAGCATAAACATATCAAAATAAGTCTCAGATATGACTTAGATGATGATATTTAACATTATAAGATTCAAAGAAAGAGTTTGGCTCAATCTCATATTTTTGCCCGCCGGAGCCCAATTTGCGCTGCCGCAACTGGCTCCCAAATTACGGATTCGTTTCTTATTTTTTAGGCACTTTCTGGTTTGACTTGGAATCAATATTTACGTAGCATTTTCTTTATACCAATAACAAATACTTATATATAATAGACAATTGGACTTGGTTTCATATAAAAAAGCCTTTCAGAATGACTTTTATAGCAATTCAAAGTTTATGCCAATTATAGGCATTTTGGTAGCTCTGTTTTAGGTCATATTGGCAAATCTGCCCAAAAATGGATCCTTAATAGTTTTCAAGCAAGGATATCATTTCATATGCATAAATTCATTACTTATGAATGAATAATGCATCAATCATATATACAGACTCACCTCTATCAAAAATCCCAAATTCCACTCAATCAGGCCTAGTCAGCCCTTGATTCCCCGTCCGCAGCTCTAGCTAGGGACGATTCTCCTATATTCACCAATTCACTCCAATAAGACTTATACTCAACATATTACTCATTAAAACGCATATCAAAGCATATCAAAGTATATCAACATGCATAAACACGCATTGACCCATATTGCACATCAAAGTCCCTATATCACTCTTTTAATACTTTTCATGCCTTTTATGCATCAAATGCATTTCTATCATCATATATCATTCACATTATACATGTTCATCATTAAAATGCTAAGTTATGAACTTCAAAACACTTAGCTCAATATTCCATACCAAGCATACATCAAATTTCAAGTATGCTTTCAAATCACTTATACCATTCAATCTTTCCACATTTAAACTTATATATTCCAATCATTTATGCCATTATACTATATTCAATTCTTACTTCCTCATTTGCATTTGCCTAACACCTTAAAGTAACAAAGTCCATATTGTTATACTTTAATGGAAATCATTCTATTCTTCCATTTTTCAATACCATTCAATTGTACAACATATATATACACCAAATGCATATCATTTACACATTTAAATCCATCAAACATCAAAGCATCAAGTCATCATTCACTCTTCAATATTTCGGCCAAACCAAGTTTCCATCCAAATGTGTTTCTTTCCATCAATTAACCATCCATTCATGTTAAACACATCAAATACACATCATTCATACCTTTTAAACCTATTAAACATCAAAATCACATATCATTTTCCAAGCACCTCAATTCGGCCAACTTGAATCCTTAACCAAATGAGTTTGTTTCAATCTTTTAACTACAAATTCATATCATACACATCATTTAAACCAAAAGAATCATCAAAATCATACTTTGATTCAAAGCTCTACCTATTAGGGTTTCAATCCAACTTTTTATTTTCATCCATTCAAAATGTGTTTTGAACATCAATAATTATCAAAGAACACCATATAATCATATTTGACTCAAAAGAATCACAAAACCATTAACTTACCAAAACTTCTTCCAAAACTTCAAAGCTTTGATTCTTAGCTTTTTCAAGTTTTTCCTTGAAATCTAAGGCTAGATTAGTGTTCACAAGGTTGGAATTAATATGTTTCTATCCAAAAATGGAAGAAAATCATAAGCTTAGGTGGATTCT
>CANXYC010277703.1:0-18030 GCA_948193065.1 Aleurites moluccanus | reverse complement strand
TTAAGGTAGCAAGGCTACTGATACGTATGTTATGACATGAGATCAGTTCTATCAGATGAGATTTGATAATGTCATTCTTTGTGGGTATTTTATATTCCAAGTATGAACCATGATTTGATTTATGATATGATTTGATATAGCTAAATTATTATGAGCACCCATGTTCCTTCAAGTAAAGATTATGATTCTTTTATATCTATATGTATAAATATTTTTTCATGACCATGATTCAATATTCAGATTTTTGATTTATAATGTTCATATCTTACTGAGTTGAAGGCTCACTCCTCTTCTGTGGATTTCAGGTAATAGCATAGCTCGTGAAGGAGCTAATAAAGAAGATCCAGCTTCTTGATCCATTCTCCCAAGAAGTTTCATTGTAATAATTTTTGAGATATTATGTATATTCATTTAATGGTATTATGACACAATGTGTAAATGAGGGTATACTCTAGAGCTCTGTAGTTAGTCATTTGAGGATACTAGTATATTTTGATGTATGATTGTTACCGTTTGGGTACTGTTGTTCCTTGGTGATATCTTTTGATCATTAAGGAATAAGAGAAAGCTATGAAATGATAATAGAAAAGATATGATTGATGTTAAATTATATGTATGGAAATGATCATTGTATGATATTATATGACATTATAATTGATATAATTATGCATGAGATTCATGATATGTGAGTTCTACGGGTTTATGGTGGCCTTAAGCCTACCCTTGCCCTAGGACCGTCGCACCACTGGAGTCAGGGTGTGACATTAAAAAATTAAAGGGAAAATGAAATAGAAATTAAATTGAAAATGGTAAAATGGTAAATATGGGTAAATTTTAAAACAATAGATATATATATCCCTTTGCCAAATGTATCATCTTCTCCATTTGATCAACTCCATTACCGTCCACCATTTTTGAAGCTTCAAGAGAAAAATTTTCTTCATACCTTACCCAAATTCCATGATCCAACCTTCCATCCTTCACAAATAATCATCCCTATCATCTCTAATTAAACTGTTTGGGCTTAGATCAAGCATTTGGAGCTAAGGATCTCAAGAGGTAATTTCTTCCCTTACTCTAAAATTTGATTTTTTTTGTTGTAAATGAGAAAATGGAGGTTGGGTAGTATTTCTATGGAGTTAGAATTGGAAGAAACATGTTAGATGGGAAGATTGAGTTAGAGTTTGGTTTAGGTAAAAATTTTCATTTTTGAATTAGTGTAATATAAATCAAATTGATAGTATAAGAAACCTTATATGAGGTTATATGTAAGTAATTAGTGGTTAGAAATGAAATTAAGGCTTGTTGTGTTGAGGAAAATTTCAGAAATTTTTGAAATTCTGGAACTCCTGGTTATAAGTAGAATATTGGGCCCTCAATTTTGTGGCCTTAATGTCAGAATTTGGAAAATCATCAAACATAAAAGTTGTAGATACATGTGTCCAAATTATATGTGTAGAAGTAAGTTTTGCCAAATTCGTTCTGTGTTATGAGATACAAATCCCTGATCAGGACTGGATCGGGTTAGGATTTTCACTAATATATCCTACTGAGTTTTGCATTTATAGGACCTTAAGATCTTATTAAGGAGAAACTCAAAACATGAAAAATGTTTCTTTATGTCTTAGATAAAAACATATGAAAATATAATGTGAATTGGACACTTAAATACTAAGTTATAAGTGAAAGAGTGAAGATTGTTCGGGTGAAAGTTGCAGGTTGGTTGTAGAGTTGCAGGCCCTAGTTTAGAAATTCACCATAAATTGTGTAGTGACCGAAATAGCCTCAATTTTGGGTATGTTAGAACCTGAGATATCTAATTTAATTAGGAAAAATAATTGAAACAATTAGATAAGTTTAGTGGGATATATTAGTAAACGAACTAGGATTGCCAAAACCAGAAATTTTGATAATTAAGGGGTTTTTCAAAGTTACTTTAGAATTTATGTAATTCAACATTGGATTGAACCTAAATTGTATTTAAATTGTATTATAGTTTCAAGAGGCAAAGAAAAGGAAGCTTAATAAGGGAGCTTAGTTTGGATGTTTTGATTTGTAAGGTGAGTAACTATATATTACTTCATTTGTAATTGTTCCCAATTCTAATTATTGAAACTACCTTGTAAGTTAATAAATATTGACCAATGCACATTATTCCTCTTGCTTGAATTTTGTTTCCATTCAAGCATGTTTTCATCGAAATTATCGTTGCATATAATTGAGTAATCCATTGAATCTCATATTTCTTGAATAGCTAAATGTGGATATATATATATATATGATATCGAATTGTTAACCTATTGTAGTAAAACAGATGTGTAATTTCACTTTGCTTCTGAATGTATCCTTGGTATTAATTAATTCGGATTATAGCCATTGGAATGACTTGATTTATTATCTTTTATCGAAAACCTAATTGATATCTTCATATAATTACCTAATTATTGTTACATGATTGATATGTGCATTGTTAATATTATTGATAAATGCATAATGGACCTTAGATCATTATGTAATGAACCCTATTAATATATAGTATGTACATGACAGATATCCCTCTCGATGGGGCTATGATAATACATCAAGACTTTGTGTACATTGTATTTTTTGACTGACCCTAGCTAGAGAGGGTAAGGCTCTAGCCATGCGGTCCGATCAACCATATGACTACCATGTAGGCATGCTATCAAGATATTGCCTCTGCTGAGTTTTTTGGTATATTGATTATCTGTCAACATAATGAAATACATTGGTATTCTCATTATTATTAAATTGTATAGCATTTGTTATAACTAATTATTGATAACCAGTTCATTGATATACCTTTAAATTTCATTTGACGATGTTCTTTACAATGGCTATGATTCCTTTTATTAATATTTGATATTCATTATTGTATATATATATATATTGAACCAATATCTTTCTTGTAAACAACATTGAATATCTAGCCACAAGTGTGGTAATATGTTGTTACTCACTGAGATATTCGTATCTGACTCTCATGGATTTATTTTTTTCAAGAGCAAGGTAGATAGAGGCGATTCCACTTCTTCCCTCTTCCTCCGGAGTGGAATTTTCTGTATCTATGTAAAGACTCTTTATTTTGTAATTATGGATTTTTTTTTTAGTAGTTTCATGGTTTCGTAATGAAGGATTTAGTAAGATAATATAAAAAAAAATGAAGTTGTGTAAATGAGATGTAAATTATTGAATTGGGGAAAAGATATTAAATGTGATATGCATGCTGTAGTATGAGATGAATAAGAGAATAGAAGTGTTGATTTGTGTAGGTTGTGTTATTGTTGAATATGAAGAGAGAGACTTGAATCCTGGGATAGATTGTAGAAGTAGGGAAGTTATGATGAATTTTTTGTAGAAATACATAATAGGGTTCTATGGGTTTAGGTGGCCTTATGCCTTTTCCATACCCTAGAACCGTCACATTTCCTGAAATTAGGATGTGACAACTCTAATAAGAAATCAAGTTCTAAGGTTACTTTATATCCTTTATCTATTAATTTGTTCTTATAATTTTTGATATTCAAAGGTTAATGGATTAAAATGAATAATATATAATGAGAAGAATATAAAACTAGGGTTTGAAGTTATAAAATCTTGAATTAAAGTTTCCTGCATATAAATTCAATTTAGAACAAAAAGTTATACCTCTGATTGCATGATTTAAGAAAAGAATTTGGAAAAGTGCAAAACATAAAGTTGTAGCTTTAGGTCCTAAATATATGCCTATGAAACAGTTTGGTAAAATTCTAACTGAGTAAAAAGATATTAGGCAATAACTGAAACTGACTCAAATGGAAAGCTCAATAGAAAATGCTACTATTTTTTAAAGACTTAAGGACCTTAGAGTCTGAATTAGAAAATTTATTAAATATAAAAAGTATTCATTTATATCTTATCTAAATTTATATTAAAAAAATTTAGCATTAGATATGTATATTAGGAGTTACAATCATGTAAGTGGAGTCTGACTGGATGAAAGTCACAGGACAGTAGGGCTGAATTAAAATAATCACCATAAATTGTGTAGTATTTGAATCAATATAAATTTTTGCTATGTTTAAATCTCATATGTCTAGTATAAGTAGAAAAAATAATCAAAGTAGTTGGACATCTGTAGCTCAAGATAATAAAAAAATGAATCAAGGCTGTCAGTAGTGAATACTAAAGGAAAACTTTAGATTTGAAACCTTAGAATTTAGGGAAAATGTAAATTCAGTCAAATAATTATAAACTATACTAGAATTAACTATTAATATGATGTTTAATTTATTATATTACAAAAAGAAAATAGAAAAGATGATGAAAATGTCAAAGTTGGGGCATAAATACTTACTTGGAAACATATAAGTCAAGTTGAAGAGTTTTGGATAATTTAGCAATTGAAGGGAGTTATTTATACTTCATTTTATATGTCCAATGCCATAATATGAATTATTGAAACCAAATGGGAATTTCCTTCTTTTGACCGAATGTTATATTGGTCCATTCCCTTTGATTTTTCTTTGATTTTCTTTCATATTCGAAGCCTAATTTGATCCATTTTCATTGGTTTGTTATTGAATTTATAATGCCTATTGTATTGTCCATATTGTGAATTTGATTTGTGATATTTGGGCTTTATGGAATTTGCACCAAAACCTAACCAAAATAACCCTAAAGTTATGCACACCAAATATTCAATAAAATGCCTCAATGAAATTTCAATAGCCTAAGAAGCTAATACCATCATCGCCAGCGACGTTGGCAAGCCAGTTACGCCAGCGCAACTGACATTAAATAATCACATTTGAACCTAACCCTTACTTGAGTACCATGTCAATTGTTGTACCAATTATGGAACCTATGATTTGTATACTGATATATGTTGATACTGATTGATCATTGAGTAACCTATATATATATTGATTGATTCATTGTACCATATCTTTTCCATATGATTAACTAATATTGTTAATGTTTCCCTTTGCCTATTTATATGTTGATTTGACAGAACTACCTTACCGATAGGGTAGTGGTGAGTACCATCGGCATTGTGCACAATGAATACTGTAACCCTATTTGGGAAAGGTTATATGTAATACGTGTTCAAGGCCCTTTATCTGTCATTTCTACATATGTATGTGATACCTATGATATGTTTATTCAATATTGCTTACTATTGATATCCATTTCCTTTAGCTAATGCATTTGGTGTGCAAATTGATAAACTCTTACTTGTTCTTCCTATTTATTGTTACCTACCTAGCTTATATGTTTAATGATGTATATTTAACTCAATGAGTAATATAATACTCACCCTGTTAGTGGTTAAACATTTACAAGTCAGGAGTAAGAGCGGGTTCCTAGTCTTTCTTCCTCCATAGGACCAACATTATTTTATAATGTAAATACCAGTATAATGTTATGTTTTGTATAATTATAGTTGCTCCATGGTTTGTAACTAAAATGGTACTTATGTGAATATTAATGTTAAGATATACTTATAACAGTTAAGTGATATTTATATGAAATATGTTGGACTTAGTATGATAATAAATAGAGAATGATAAAAGAATGGGAATGAATTTGGAAACTAATATAATAGGTGGTGGAAATGAGATATAACAGGGATTCTACGGGTGTTGATTACTATTGGCTATTCCTACATCCTAGGACTGTCATGTTTAAAAAATTGGAATGTGACAAAGGTGGTATCAGAGTTTAGGTTTAATAAGAATGTAATATGGATAGGTGTCAATAGGACATAGGTGAGCCATAGAGCATAGGAATTCTTGTCTCGTCATTTGCAGTTTTCGTTATATGTAATTATTTTGCATTGTCCGTTATGTGATATAGTTTTGTGTTTGTTGTTATAGTGATGGTGTTGTCTATTAAGAAAAGAGAAAGAGAGGTAGATGGTGATAAAAACCAGTTCAAAAGTGTTGTACTCCATACTAGTACTCCTATGAGAACTTGTGAAAAGTCATACCCGTCCTTAGTGAGAGTAGAATCAGTAGAATCAACCAAGAGTCTAAAATAAGTACAGGAAACTAAATTTAGTGGTATGTCAAGTGTCACAGAAGTTATATTTGAAGAGATTGAGAAATTGAGAAAAGAAGTACAAGAATTAAGGAAAAAAGAAAACTAAAATATAAAAGGCTTAGTAACATAAATATTCAAAAACTGAATCCAAGACCGAAGAAGGATAAAAGTACTATGTATCAGAATAAGGAATGCATTAGATATCATAGGCGCCATGGAGGAGAATGTAGGTTTGTTACTAGAGTTTGTTAAAAAATGTGATGAAGAAGGGCTCTTTATTAGGAATTATTCATATTGGGAAAGTCAAGGACAGAGGAACAAAAATGACTATTGATAAGCAAACAGAAAAAGACAAAGGCAAAAGTTAGTAAAGAGAGAAAAAATAATACACTTAAAGGAAAAGAAATACTTCATCTGAATTAAATTAATTAGAAACAATTTTCTACTTTTTGAAAAATAATAGATATGACTTTTCAAGTAGAAAAGATATATATATATATATATATATATATATATATATATATATATATATATATATATATATATGTTATAGTATTAAAACTAATGTTTATTTACTCAATTATGTTTCTTCTATAACATCATAAATAAGAATTGTTAGAGATAATTAAGTAATAGATGATATCACTAAAATAATTAATACCTAAGAGATATGAATAAAAAATTATAGTAGATTAACGTATATTCAATATGTAACTAGAAAATTGGTATTTGAATAGTATTTATTGTACCATGAAGGTACAATATTAGATATATACTTAGAATAGAACTGAATGTAATAGAGATAAAACATAAGAAAAGTTACTTGACTTTAGTAAATATAAAGAAGATGACTTAGAAATATTATATAATTAAAAATATGTAGAGCTATTTAATTGTTATAAAGTAATAAATTTTTATTTGAATACTAATCTTAAATTAATTTCACCTTATCAAATGTCTTTAACAGAGCTAAAAGAACTAAAAGTGTAATTGCAAAAGCCATTAGATAAAAGATTTATACGATTAGGTAGTTCACTATAAAGTGCAATCATATCAACACTAATGCACTAGGTTTTACTTGAATTCTTAAGTTAAACATACTTAGGCAAGGGTAGTTATAGGATGAGTGACATCCTGGGAAGTTCTAGAATTGCTTAAGGTTTAATCAATACTTTAACGGCGCACAAAGATTTAATAAATCGAGTATAATAAATCAGACATTCAAATTATATATGGATAAGTTAAGTTCATATTACTATATCATTAAAGTCATTAATAAAGAAGATGAACCAGTTACTATAAGTTTAGAGTTCAATTTGAAATAAGGACCCAGGATCGAAATCAGGATTTAACAGGATTTAATAACCCAATTTCAAAAGAAATGCATAGTAGAAAGAAGAGATTAAAGTAGTATAGGGTAAGGATTTTCAGCTATTGAAGTTAAAATAAGATGTTCAAGGTGAAAAAGCTCATAAATTTACAATTGATGATGGGATATTGATTATGTATTAGTGTTATAATAATGTTAATAGTAATGATAATGATGAATCCATAAACTGATTGTTTGTAAATTAGATGGGTTATTAGATTATAAATATAGGATTGGTTGGTAATGTAAGATTTAATTGATACAATATTCCAAATTTTTATCAATGAGATACATGTGTGCTTAAGATAAAATCGTATAATCTGTTTGATGGATATGGATGGTTAGCTATGAATGGCAACCCTAATGTGTTAAGGTATCATTATATGATGTGAATTTATAGTCAATGATTATTATGAAAGATTCTATTAGAGAATGTTATATTATATTGCTATAGAAAGTAAGTTACCCCTAAATGTGATGGATACCACAACTATGATAGATTGATATTGAATGAATGTGATTCTAATGTCAAATATGATAATTTGGTGCATATAAGAAAGTCATGATAGGTACAATAATTTATATATAGTAATTTAATGTATGTAGAGATTAGAAAGAATTTAATCAAGAAAATATGACTTGTGACATATATGGATATATGATGATTGATGTGAGTAAGTCTAGTGATAAGAAGAATAATATAATGGTAGATGTAGTATGCAAGTTTAGAATATGACACCTAATAAATATAGTTTTCAGTGGTATATGTATATGGAAGTCAATTTAAAACTATCTAAATGATTGAATTTTAAAAGTAGAAGTGTAATATCTGTCATTTTTGTTATTTTAATTAAACTGTATGTTTGAAGAATTAATTAATTTCAAATATGAATGTTTGAGAAATCCAGAATTTCTGGTTGCAGTTGTAGGATTTTGTGAGGCTGATTGTGTGATTTAAAAAAAAAATTGATAAAGTGTAAAACATGAAATTTGTGAGTTTATGTCTTAACATTCTGTAAAATATCTTGGTAAAATTCTGTGTGTGTGAGGAGTTATGCCTCCCTGAGCAGGACTTGTCTGGTTGAACATTTCTGCAGGAAGTTTGTGTCTGTTTGAAATTTCTAGGAATGACTGAGACAGTTTGAGCCAAAGGTATAAACATAAAAAATGTTTCTTTATGTGTTATGTTATTGTCTGTAAAATTTCAGGAATTTTGGATAAGTATATCTCAGTGGAGAATGAAAATTTATCAGACTTATTCGGATAGATTTTGGGGCAGTAAGTCTGGGTGATTTTAGAGTCACCATGGTCTGTGTAGTTTCCTTTGTAATATAAATTTTGGATATGTTGAGCCCCTGCATGTTTATTTTAAGTGACAAAAAGAATCAGGAAGTTTGGATGTTTGTAGCTCATTTGCGAGCTGATTAAGTATAAGTTGCCGAGATAGAGTTTTAGCTCAGTAGGATATGGTCATGGTGAGCCGGCAAAATGCGAGCTGGCATTTTGCGAGCTGGCATTTTGCGAGCTGGTAATGCGAGCTAGCGAAGTGGCGAAGTGACGAGGTGAGATTGCCGAAGTGGCAATTGGCGAAGAGGCATATGCGAGGTGACATATGCGAAGTGGAGTTAAGGCGAAGAGGATTTGGCAAAAAGGAAAGGCGAGGTGGCAGTATGCGAAAAGGTATTTTGCGAAGAGGTATTATGAGAAGAGGGAATGTGCGAAGTGGCAATTTGCGAGCAGAGTTTGGCGAAGAGGGAAATAGGCGAAGTGAGTTGGCGAAGAGGCGAAAAGGCATTGCTGAGGCAGCATATGCAAGGAAGAATTCGCGAGGAGAGTTTGGCGAGGCAGCATATACGAGGTGACATATGCGAGCTAGATTAGCGAAGTGGCATTGCCGGATCAGTTTGGTGAGCTAGGAATTACGAGCTGGAAAGTACGAGCTGGGAAGTGCAAAGTGGGAATGGCGAGCTGGCGAGCGGGATTTTGGGCAGTGGCCTATTTAACCCAGTAGCCAGTAGCGTTTTCTTCACGATTATTCTTTCTTCTTTCCTCGTTCTTCTTCTGTCTTTCTCAGTTTTGTTCCATTTCTAGTTTAAGGCATTAATATTCAAAATTAATGCATTAGACCTCTAGATTAGCATATTTCAAGTTAGAAATCGTCAGATTTAAGCAAGATATTTCAAGAAATTCAGTGTTGGAGAAATAAGGTAAATTTCTTCAAATTTCATTTTTCTTTTAGATTAATTAAGTCTGGCAGTTAGAATAATTTATTATGGGTGTAAGGAATTTATTGCAAACATTTTAAGGAATTTATTGCAAACATTTTAAGATTATACATTGTAATTAATATTGGAAGAATCAGAATTAATGGACTATCATGAATAGTAACATGAATAGTAAATTCGAATTAAATGCATATTTTTCTTTAAGAGATGAATTAAATTGATGATGGGAATTAAGAATAGAAAATCTAAGATGGTTAAATATTTAGAAATCATGTTAAATATTATTGATTTAGGAAAACCCTAATTTTGTATATTTGGGAAAATTTCTTAGGAGGAGAAAATCAAAGTAATTGAGGAGTTGAAGTTGAGCAATCTGTTAAAGGAAATTTAAGGAGAAACTTGTTAAGGTAAGTATGAACATTGCATTTGTTTGTTGCCTTCTTGAAATAAAATGACCAAATATTCTTAATGTTTACCTACATAATTCATATGTTTGATATTGTATTATCGAACCATGAAATGATAATTCTATGATACCCTTACACTGAAAATTTCCAGCTATTACATGTGATTTCTAAATATATGTATATAACATAAGTGACTTGGTCAACTTTCTTGGATCAAGTTCACAAGACTCCTGCTTGCTTATTACTTGTTAAAATTGATTGAAATTATGATATATATTGATGCTCTTGCGACCAATATGTTCTTGTGATATGAAACCATATGACCCTATGGATAGAACGCTCTTCCCAATGAGAGTAAATTCATTGGTCCATCGTGCACTTTGGGAACCTAGCTGATAGGGTTTTTATCAGTGTTCCACCTAGAGGGGACCACGAGCTCTAGGCGTATGCCTGGCCAAGCATGCGTTTGCGATAAGGTAGCAAGGACTACTGATGCGCTCTGTTATGATAGGTAGTATGGCTACTGATTCATTCTGTAGTTCTACCATGATATTTGATAGTGCTATACGATTATGAGCACTTCTGTTTCTTTGTAAGCCTAACCACATTCTGATTCTTACCCATGTTTTCGGTATGGATGTTTCTTTCGAATTATGTATTTATATATATATGTATATATATTTCTTTCTTATTGCATGTTCATATCTTACTGAGTTAAAGCTCACTCCTCTTCTGTGGATTTCAGCTGATAGTGTAGCTCGTGAGGGAACTAATAGAGAAGATCAAGCTTCTTGACTCATTCTTCCAAGAGGCCTTCATTGTAATAATTTTGAGATATTTTTGTATATTCATTGAATGGAATTATGACACAATATGTATTGGGAGTATACTCTAGAGCTCCGTAGTTGGTCATTGGGGATGATAATATTTTCATGCATGATTTATTGGGTTACTCTTGTTCCTTAGTGATGTGGGATGCATCTTTTGATCAATAAGGAACAAGAGGAAATTATGAAATGATATAGTAAAGAAATGAGTTATGCTTGTATGGATTATGAATAGGATATAGTATGATGTTATATTTGATATAAATGTGTATGAGATCCAGGATATGTGAGTTCTACGGATTTATGGTGGCCTTAAGCCTACCCTTGCCCTAAGACCGTCGCACCACTAGAGTTGGAGTGTGATAATAAGATAGTATGAATGATATGCATAATGATTTGAGGTTTAGTAAGGATCGGGTAAGATTAATTTAGAGATTGTAAGAGTTAAAATCTACGGTTATACCATGATATAACACATGATTGGTATACAATGAAGTTTAAGATGAATTGATTGGAAACATATATGGTAACGAAGAACATAGAGTCTTTAAGTGAAAATTTTATAAGATACATAGATAAAGAAAGCATGATTGGAGATTTAGGAAAGGATGCATATATATATATATATGTTAAAGGTGTGTTCTAAGGAATTATTGTTATTCACTAGAAGTCTTAAGTTAGATGACAAAGTTGTAGATAATAGTATTATAGGAGAGAGTGACATTTTAAAGAGAATGAAAAGTATCAAAGATGACAAATAAAGAAAAATTTTTCATGAGACAACAAACAGTATAACACTGAAAATGTGAAAGAACATAATAATTCAGAAATAATAAATAAAACTTTTCCTAAAAGACAAAAATAATAGTAAACAAAATCAAAAGTTTAAAAAGAATGACTAAAACACATTCCAAAAAGAGATAAAAGAAATTCTTTAAAGATTTACAATGAAAAAGGGAGAGAAAATATAACAAAACATGAAACATTTCTCTTGCCTATTTCACAATGTCAATAATACAAAAGTAATTAAAAATTTTCAAAATTATTATTTAATATTCTTATACAAATTCCTCAATCTATCATAAATTCACTGCTTTTAACATTTCAAATTGGACCAAAATATTCATTACTATCAGAGACTACTAACAAATAGATAAGATAGATACGTTATCAACCATACATGAACTAAGAACTAATTTGATTGAAAATTCGAAGACGAATTTTATTAAAAGGAGTAGAGTGTAACACACTAGAATATACCATAAATATCAAAAAAAAAAATTCCCAATTTTTATCAAAAATATTTGCAGAAGTTCTCCAACACAACAAGTTAATTCCATATCAAATCTAGAAATATTAAACCTTGACGAGTGAGCAACCATAGGATTAACAGAATACTAGGTGATGATAAGAACAAAGAATGGAAAAGTGAAATTGAAGTGATGGAAAACTAAATAATGGCAAAACTGTAAATAAGTGAAAAGTCAAGGGTTTATTGGGAATTTTCTACCCAAAGTTCATAATCATACCCTAGGATAGTATTAAATGAAACAACAGTGAAAAATAACTCAAATCACTTCCCACTTTCAGTATTGAAACTAAGTATATCATTATATATTTCTGATTTTAATTATTACGTTATATTTTTACTAAATTGCCCTTAAACTTGCATAAACCTAAAATTTTATCCATAAACCCTAATATATTAAATTGCTTACTCTATTTCAAGATAAATTAAATTTGATGAGTTAAAAAAAGATTAAAAGTGTAATGAAATTTTTCCATATACTTGAAAATTATCAGAAATTATGAATGGCATAACCGTAAATAAAGAAACTAAGCAAGGGCAAAATGGAAAATATACTTTTTGGTGGGTCCCACATTTAAATATCTTAAAAATTACTAGAACCTACCATTTTGCTCCATCTTCTTCACCATTCGAATGGTGGCCAAATTCACCAAAACTTCCTTCTCCAAAATTTTTCCTTTATCTTCCACCAAAAACTCCAATAAGACATCAAGTTCTAAGGAAAATTTCTATCCTTTATCTATTAATTTGTTCTTATAATTTCTAATATTCAATGGTTAATAGATTAAAATGAAGAATATGAAACAAGAAGAATAGAAAACTAGGGTTTGAAGTTGTAAAATCTTGAATTAGGATTTCCTGCATATAAATTTAGTTTAAAAAAGAAAGTTACACATATGATTTCATGATCTTAAGAAACGAATTTGGGAAAGTGCAAAATATGAAAGTTGTAACTTTAGGTCATATATGCCTATAAAATAGTTTGGTAAAATTCAAAGTGAATAATGAGATATTAGGCAATAACTGAAACCGACTCGGATGGAAAGCTCAATAGAAAATATTATTGTGTTTTAATGATTTGAGGATCTTAGAGTCTGAATTAGAAAAAATGTTAAATATAAAAAGTGTTCATTTATATCTTATATAAATTCTTATAAAATGGTTTTAGCATTAGATATGTTATTAGGAGTTACAATCTTATTAATGTAGTCTGCCCGGATAAAAGTTACAGGACAGTAGGGTTAATTTCAAATAATCACCAGACAGCCTCGACTGTCTGATTGGCTGGTCACTGTTCACTATTGTAATTTTTCTTATAAAATAATACTTTTTAAAACTCATAAAAATTTGCTTTATTATACTACTATATGAATATTAATGTGTTCCACCATGTTGCGAAAGAGATAGATGCCAAAACATTATGGAAGAAATTAGAGTATTTATGAGAGAAGAACTACCCATGCTTCCGCATGTAATTTTTCACGCATTTTGCATACCTAACAACTTGTTGGGAAGGGACTCTGGTTAAAATGATTATGTTGATGGCTATAAACTATTCAATTTGGAAGCCAATAATGGAAGATGTCATTTATTATAGTAATTTATTTGATCAAATTGAATTAAAAGTCAAACCAACTGATATATCCGATAGCGACTGGAAGAAGATGTACAAGAGCACTATAGGAATTATTAGATAATGTGTGGATTTTAATGTGTTCTACCATGTTGCGAAAGAGGCAGATGCCAAAACACTAGGAAAAAAATGGTGTGTTTTTATGAGAGAGAATAGTCAAAATAATATTTTTGCAATAAAGAAGAAGGTGAATTTAAAATATAATGATGGAGAATTAGTTGTTGGATACTGGAGTGATTTCCAAGACATTATAAATCGACTGACTATTATGAAGATATATTTGGATGATGAGTTTCACGCATGATTGCTCTTGAGTTCTTTCCCAGACAGTTGGGAGACATTGGTGGACTCAGTAATTTTGCATCTAATGTTGAGTTGTTTTTAGCATTAGAAAAAGACAAAATGTTTAATGAAGTGAAAAGAATTTATATGGGAAAGATAAAAGTGTTCATGGTCAACTTCTCCTTACAAAAAAGGAAAAACAAAAACAAAAACAAAAGGGAGAGAAGTAAGAGTTGAGGGCAACAAAAATCATGACAAATATAATGACAATTAAGAATCAAGAGATGATGTAGAATTTAAAGAAACTAGAGAGTGTTTCCATTGTGGCAAGAAGGGTCAAATAAAGGTAATCAATTGCTAGTAGTTGAAGAAAGAGCGAGATGGAGGTAAAAGAAGAAAAGAAAAATACTAGAGTTTTTATGGATTATGATGATGATAAGGAGGAGATAGCTTATTTAGTTGTAAAGAATGCTTGTGAACATATTGCTTATTGTGTTGTAGAATGGGTTGCAGATTCAGTGGCTTCTCATCACGCTATTCCCACAAAAGAATTCTTCACTACTGACAAAGCAAGTGACTTTACTATTAGTGAGGACGGGTAATTCAGGCAAGTCAAAAGTAGTGGAAATTGGTGATGTGTGAATTAAAACTAATATTGGATCTACAATCACGTTAAAAGATGTGAGATGTGTCCTAAGTTTGCATTATAATATGATCTCTACTTATGCTCTAGATACTAACGGTTTTTATAATCACTTTGATGATGGAAGATAGAAGTTTACTAACTGCAAGCGGAAAAGCTTAATGTGGTATATACAAAATTGATGCAAGGGTTTCCATAAAAAATAAAAAATATCATACAAAGGTTATCAAGAATGAAATGAAGAAAAAGACTATTGCTATAAGCAAGGAGGTACGTCTTGCAATAAGATGAAAAAGTGCAAAGTCCATCTAGTATTACAAATGGGGGAATGAAGAAATTAGATAATAAGAAAAGGTTGGAGACTTTTGAAAAGAGGAAGCATCCTTCAAAATCGAAAAATTTGATGAAATCCGTAGATGGTAAGAAGAATTTGAAAGAAGAAAATAAATGTATAGGAATTACATTATTTGTAGGGAAAATAATGAAAAAGGTTGAGGCATGTGTCGTGTGTGTGGACTTTTGAATTTGAATGAAAAATTGAGATAGCCAACATTTCTTCATGGGTTGGAGGGAAGATTGTTAGGTAAACGACCAACTCTTGTTATAATTAAATTAGGAATTGAAAAAATAAAAATAAAGTCCAAATTAGTATTTGAAATTGGTTTAGAAATTAAGGTAGAAGTCCAAGTAGAAAAGGATAATTTGGACATAGAACCATGCCATTTGGTACATCATAATAGGAGCTAATCTCCTTATCATTAGGTGTGCACAAAATAAAGAGAAGAGAGTAAAGAAAAAATAGGTATGTGTGTGCCAAAAGTGAGCGCCACAAACACAGAGTGGTATAGTGTTACAAAGAGTTCATGGAATTGAAACACAAAAATTAGAAGGTGGGCTACAATCAACAAAAATTATAAAAATTACTTTTAAGAAGAAACTTGAGTAGTATTAATTTTTATAGTGAAATTATTCGAAAATTATCCTATGATTTTTCTTAGATTAGAAGTATTTTCCATGTAAAACTTATGGAATTTTGAATTAATTTTTTTTTATGCATTAAATTCTATTTCATTCATTAGTTTGAATCAATTAATTATAGCATGTAAAAATAAATTGAATATTGTCCGGGAACTAACACTACCAAACATAGCACAAACGAGGGAGATGAGGTTGGTGCTTAATGTTTAACTTGGGTAAACCACCAAACATGTGCTTATTGTGTGCTCAAAGCATGAACAAGAGAGAATGAACAATTCCTATAATGAAAAATGAAAATTTTAAAGTATGCAGTCAATCTATTATTGCCTTTCATTTTGTTATTGATTCTAAGTGATCATGACATCAGTGGCTAGATCGAAAGCATAAGGTACGTAGAAATTGATGTCCACATATGAAAATAATAAATAAAATAATTAAGTGAAAGATAAACTGATAGATATGTTTGAGTGAATAAAAAAAATTTATGCCGAAATTAAATATTTACTATGATATTAACAATATTAATTTGTAATGAATCACTTAATAATAAATATTTTCACCTTCCATCAATCATTTGTAGGGAATCTGAATTTGAATATGCAAATGTCCATTACTAGTAGCAATTGGAGAAGTAGTCCCCACTTTAGACAAGTTTGTAGTATATAGAGATCCTTTAAGTAAGCATATGATGGAAACAATGATATTGGAATCTTATTCAAGTCCAAAAATTCATAATATTGGAGATTTAATTTGAAGATGGACAAGTAAATTCGACCAATGAAAGACAATCCTCAAAAAATTTTAAGAATTTCAAGATTTAAAATAAGGAAAATCTCTTCATTTGTTAAACTCATATATAAAGATGCTTGGAGAAAAATCTCCATGCTAAAGATGACCTATTTCGACCTTCGAATCCAACAAGCCATAAATTTTCTAAGAGAGCTATCTTTCTATTAAATTGATGGCTCTGACATGAGATAGACTTTGGACTGTACAGTATTTATATACAAGCAAACTTCATCATTATTATTGACAATGAAAGAATTTCTTAGAGCCTCCAAACGTAAGTTGCACTATCAGAAACATATAGGAGCTGTTTGGTTGGCCAACTAAACACCCATAATTGCCGATTACCAATATGCACGTCGCCAATTGGAAAAATTTATAATGTTTGGTTAGCCAACTAAAAACTCTAATTATGGTAAAATTTCTCTTTAATCGGCAAATTTCATAAGCAGCTATAAGCTGCCTTTAGCGATTGATAATTTGGCAATCGCACTTTTATTCCAATCGCACATTTAGCCATCGCTCTACCAAACACCCCCATAATCTATTTTCTTATTCAAATTCTCAAACTCATTTAATACTCTTAAAAAATATATATGATTTAAATATCATAATGTTTTTATCACGTTCCGGCTTAATTCTTTGATGTCCGATATTTTTATCTTGCAATAATGTCCGAGCCCCATTTTAGACAAGTTTGTAATATACACAGAGATTCTTTAAGTGAGCATCAATCAAGTGGTATATATAAAGACAAAATTGAATAGTGGAGTTTTCTTTGTCCAACTTTTTGTGATGCCATTTTCATTCCTTTGGAGACTACCACACGATAGATAATGCTTGTCAGGCTCAAAACCCACTTGTCATTCACCCAATGACTCAATTATTTTTTCTGATTGGGTCCCCTTTTTCGACCTTTTTTAAGATACTGTTAGCCTTTCAAGACCGACCATCAATTTGGTTTTCGTGCATGTGCACTTCCACTTGAGTCTAGGAATCCAAAATTGTGGGCTCCATTTCTCTTCATCATGTGAGAACTATTTTTCTAAAAGAATATTATTTTAGGAAAAATAAAAAGAAAGTTGCGGTCCTTTCTCATCGCATGTAAAATTCTTTTGGATGTTAATGATAGTACAATAGCTAGTTAATCTTGAATCATGTCGCCTATCACCTCTACTTTAAATTGTTAACGTTGAAGCTTTACGGTGAAGATATTGATGCAACCGATTGAATTCTAATTGGATTTCGTAAAATTTAAAATATTTGTCTTGTTGTTTTGTGGATATTGGAACGGATTGGTATATATATATATATATATATATATATATATATATATATATATATATATATATATTATCTTTGAAAAATAATATAAATATAATTTTTTTTTTTTATATATTTATTTATATAAAATATATATTATATTTTTTTTATATATATATATAAATATAAAAATAAAAAAAAAAATATATAATATATTTAACACAGAAAATATATATATATATATATATATATATATATATATA
>CANXYC010277688.1:0-10496 GCA_948193065.1 Aleurites moluccanus | reverse complement strand
ATATTTGGAGCGGTTTACCTATGTGGTGAAGCACAAGGCTGGGGTCACAAATCGAGTTGCAGATGCCTTGAGTCGCCGAACCAATTTGCTGGTGTCCATGAGAGTTCAAGTTCCTGGTCTTGACTCTTTCCGTGATTTACTTGAAACTAACCCTTATTTTTCTGTAGTTTTACAAGATGTGCAAGCTGAAAAGAAAACAAATTTTCTCAGCCATGATGGATTTCTGTTCAAGGGCAATCAACTATGTATTCCTGACTGTAGCTTGCGATTATAAATTATTCAAGAATTGCATGAGGAAGGACATGTTGGTAGGGACAGAACATTGCAGCTGATTCAGGCTTCCTATTATTGGCCTAGCATTCGCAAGGAGGTGGAGAAATATGTGTAGAGATGTAGGGTGTGCCAAGTTTCCAAAGGGGCTGCTACCAATGCTGGATTATATATGCCACTTCCAGTCCCTTCACAGCTGTGGGTTGACATTAGCATGGATTTTGTGTTAGGATTGCCACGAACCCAGTGAGGTAATGATTCCATCTTTGTTGTTGTGGATCGTTTTTCTAAGATGGTTCATTTTATTCCATGCAAGAAGACTACAGATGTTGTTCATGTTGCCCAATTGTTCTTTCGAGAGGTGTATCGTTTGGCGTAGCCTATGGAAGATGGTCAACACACAGCTCAATTTCAGTAGTGCTTATCACCCTCAAACCGATGGCAGACAGAGGTTGTCAACAGATCCCTTGGAAATTTATTACGGTGTTTGGTTGGAGAACATATCAAAGGGTGGGATCAAAAGCTATGCCAGGCAGAATTTGCTCATAACCATGCTGTGAATCGCAGTACTGGATTTAGCCCATTTCAGGTGGTTTATTCTACACAACCCTGTGGACCTCTCGATTTGATGCTTTTGCCCAGCAATACCAAGCTCCATGGGAAAGCTGTAGATTTTGTGCATGAGTTACAGGAGGTCCACAAGACAGTCTATGACAACCTCAATGCAGCCAATTCTAAGTATAAGCTACATGAAGATAAGAAGCGCAGGCATACAAAGTTTGAGGTAGGTGATTTTGGGCCTATCTAACTAAAGAGCGTTTCTCAGTTGGGGACTACAATAAGCTATCTGCTAAGAAGATTGGTCCTGTGGAGATTATTAAGAAGATTAATCCTAATGCCTACTGACTCAAGCTGCCTAGTCACATTCGCACCGCCGATGTGTTTAACGTCAAGCAATTGTTTCCTTTTCATGGTGACTCATCTGATGACGAGGTAGCTGCCAATTCGAGGGCGAATTTTCTCTATCCAGGGGAGAATGATGCGGGCCAGTAAATAGAGGAGCGGGCTTTACAATTTTTGGAAAAGCAATATAGGGCTTTCCGTGCAGGTCGCCTTTAAAAGGCCATAACTTGCAGCACAGGATGAGCCACGGGGCCCATGAGTACTTGTTTCGAAGCTCATTTAGAGATCTACAACAATACTGCCCGAACGGGGCCTCTGAAGTTATAAACGCATTTGTTTCTTTTGTTTTTGTAAGCTGTTTTATTTTTGTTTTTTTGGGCCGAAGCCTGTTAAGCCCATTAGGGTTTTATTTTGCTTTTAGCCTATAAATAGGCATGTTTTGTTTGTAAGGGATAGTTTTGGCCGAATAATAAGAAATCTTATTTTCTTCCAGTTTCGATTTTCCTAGAAAACACGAAGTTGATGCCTATTTCCTGGTATTCCTAGAATCAACAGGTTATAGAAGATTACTTTTCCGGTATTCGTGCGCGAATCAATGGATTGTAATATTATTTTCTTCTTCCATTGATATTCCGCTGCGTCACCCTACCTCATCAGATAAGGTAGTTTTGTCAATAGCATCACTTATAACTCATGTTGGACACTTATATAATAATTAAGTCAATTGAACAATGAACAATTTCACTTTTTAGGTTCGGTCAACATAGAACAATTCAAGGTTCAACTCAATATGTCACTGAAATTCAATGCATAAACGGTTTGATCAATATGGTTCAAATAAAGAATCAATTCAATGATCAATGATAAGTGGAGGTTTGATCAATCAAATATTCATATAGGATGCCAATACAAGTACAATAATGTATCCATTACTCACCTCTAGTAGCTCTAGTCATAATATCACTTAGTCTTCTTCACTTATAGTCCATATATACATCATCATTTCTCTTGAAGTTACACATCAATTAAGTTCATATTAGAACTCATTCTAAATGAAATTACACTAATTCTAACTTTAATTCAATCAAGTATCTTCAATTCTTAAACTTAGTGTTTCATTATACACTTTTCTATCTAATCACTAATTCTGGCAGCCTTGACTATTCTGTCCATATCTCAAGTTACACATATCCAAATGCTATGATCCTTTTTATCAATTAAACTAGACATATAGGAATATAATACACCCATAATTCAGATTAATATGGCACTACATAATTGTTGGTGATTTTCCAATTTCAGTCCTACTGTCTTGTAATTCACATCCGGGCAGACTGCACTTCTATGGATATAACTCAATCTGTACTTATCCAATTATAAAACTGTTTTACAAACTTATAATACATATAAAATAACATTTTTCATGTTTACCACTTTTCCTAAATCAGACATTAAGATCATTAAATCCTCAAAACTCAGTATCACTTCCTGCATGTCTGTCAGTCCGGATCAGTTGCACTTATAGTCTAATATCTCTCTATTCACTTAAAAATTTTCAAAAAATTTTTACAAACATTTAAAGGACCTATAAACCTACAACTTTAATGCTTTAAACTTAAGCCAATTCAGTAATTAAGGCCACGAAATTACTAACTCAAGCTACTGCCTACACACAGAATCCAAATTTCCAGATTTACATATCAATTCTTGTTTTGATCATTACACTTTTAACATACAAACTTCAATATTAAATTCTAATCTCATACTCATATATGGTTACATTCTATCTTACATCATCAAATTCAAAAATCATCTAACTTATACATATAATTAAATTACATAGAATTCAATAATCAGATTTTTACCTTATCAAAGTTCTTTCCTTTGTCACCTTTCTCTTCTTTACTTCATTTATACTTCCTTTACTTCCAAATTACTTCTATCAACTTTATTACCATTTAAATAAGATCTCTTATGAAGAAAATCTACCATGGCCAAGTTAAAGAAAGTGGTTTGTTATCTAAAATAAGGAAAAGATGGAAATGGAAATGGAGGAGAAGGCTACGGTTTCTTTTAGGAGAAAAGTTGGCTCTTTTTTATTTTCATCACTTATAACTATTACACATATACACACATATATATATGTACTAAATAAAAATCTGAAAATAAGTATAATAATATTTAAATTATATTTAATGGAAATTTGAAAAAAAAAATCTAGAAGAATTGAGAAATCTCTATAAATGGACAAGTGTCCTTATCAATTTACTATAATAATAAACAAATAAAACAATTAGATTTTGGCTAGTAAAATAGACATGTGTCCAACCATATTTGAAAGGAAAGAGATATTCATTTTGGCTTTTATTTACTAAGGAAAGTATGGAAAGAAATGAAGATAAGTATGGAAATTGTTAACTCTTTAAAACTTGACAAGTGTTAAACTTTAAATAACACTTTAATAATAATTAAAAATAAAACAAATAAAATTTGGCCCATTTTTAAACATGTGGCTGATTTACACTTTGAAAAGATCGGATGTTTCACTTAGCTTTGCCATATGTAGTATAATAAATAAATTAGTGGGTCCCAACTTCCACTAAGTTGAAAATTTCATATTCATCCTTATTCTTTTTAGTCATTTACAACTTCATCCTCATTTTCCTCCAATCAACTTCTAATTAACTTTTCCTCATTTTATGACTCTCTATTTTTCCGTTTAACAATTCATCACTTTCTCTGCACTGGCTTATTTAACTGCTTAGCAATTATTTTCTCATAGGTTTTCAATTTCTCATTTTATTCTTTTCTCTCCACTAATTTAATTCACTTAAATCCAATTAATTTTTCCTGGGGTGTTACAAGTAAGGTGCTTATTCATCTTCAAGTTCTTGGGATACATATGGCTCTTATGCAAGTTATGAAGCTTATGATGCAAATGGGACGACTTCAACTCCCTATAACTTAAGCTATGAGTCCATCAATACTCATTATTCAAATGTGGTAGCCCCAATCTTTGATTAATGGGCAACTTATCCCACACAAATTGAGCGTTATATTATTCAAGAGCATAAGTTTGAGAATTTACCTCATACTATGGTTGCAACTCCTTCTCAAATACAATAGCCCACACCTTCAAAACAAGAATTTATAGAGCTTTTGGACTTACAAATACAAAAACTAGAAAGCCTATTCCAACAGCCCCCAAATCCATCTCAAACATTCATACAACATTGCCCACATGAACGTCAAACACAACCCATTCAAACACTAAACCTTAACCAAGTTATCCTTTCACCACATCAGCCTCTTGACTCTTCACCACCCCTAAATATACTTCAACTTTTCCTCACCAAGCAACCAATATTGAAATTGAGTCATGATGATAAAGAGGCTGAAATTATTTGTGCTCCTAGTCAAGAACATGGCTCTTGTCCAAAGGAGGTACAAATTCATGAGTTGAGTGATAATGATTTTAATAGAGATAGTGATGAACATATGGTGGAAGTTAATGATTGTGAACAACCCCCTAATTCTCAAGTTATGCAAATTGAAAGCATACCCATGGAAGTAAGTTGTATTAAATTCTCTCCAATATGTTGCACCATCAAAGATAGAATGATTTCTTTCAGTTTTGGATTCGAGTCTTGGGATCTAAATACAAGCTTGTCACTTGTTGCAACATATGATCCATTTCTTGATTCCTATCTTCCAAAATGCAAATTCTCAAGGGTGATGATTAATAGCATATGTGGCTTTGATGTGAATGACTTTATGTGTCCTTGTGATGATGCTTCTTATCTTGCTTTTGGAATGTTTTCTTGGTTGTCTTGTGAAGCAATGCACTTGAAAACATGGAAAGGAATTCTTTATTTGAGTTCCAAAGATCCTTCTTTTGCATACTTGTTGAGAAAGGATGTCTTGCAAAAGGACTGGAGGAAGAAAAGGAAAATCAAAATCTGATGTATTTCAAGTTCAATGAGTGAGCTTCCTTGTGATAAAATTTGAGAACCTAACTATACTCTTAAGTCATCCAACCATTAGATGCAAAATCAGTGCTCAAAAGTCCCAATCTTGAATCCAATTCTGTCCAAAATAATGCACTTTTGCTAATGACCTCTCTAAGGTGTCTAAAGTGGAATCTATAGTTATTTATGATATTTTAAGGTTGGGGATTAATTTTGGTAGCATTTGGAGTTGATTTGTTAGGATAAATAAAGACAAAAGTTTAGTGCTCAAAACTGATTTTCATGAGAAGCATTCTGTCCAAAAAAGAGTACTTTTATAAATTAGTTTATTAATTTGGCTTAATAGGTATTTATGGTATTTTAGGGTGTTATAAGATTGCTAATTAATTTTGTTAAGGTTTCGATATGGTTTGATATGAAAAATGGAAGATAGAAGCAATCAGGTCTAGAAGTTTAAAATAAGCAAATTCAGGCTTCAGATTTGTGATGAACTTTGAGCCATCAAAATAGCAGCAAAATAAAAAGTATTCTTATCAAAGTTGAAGCTAAGAAAGCTGAATAAAAAGTTAAAATGGGACAGATCATGAAATTCTCAATCCTTGATAGTGAAAATCTAAATTGAAATTCCTGTTTAAATGAAAATGGACTGGAAATTGAAGGACTAGAAATGGAAAAAGAAATCGAAAGGTAAATTGCAAGTAATTTAAAGACAAGAAATTAAAGACTTTGAAAGGAAAGATAAAAGCTTAAAAATAAAGATAAACTTACCGGAATTAAAAGGTTCAAACTGAAATTGCAAGGAAATTAAAATAGAATGTATAAATGAAAGGAAAAGCAAGATAAAGAACAAGAAATGATATAATAAAAGAGCAACTTTTTTCATTCATCAAGTCTGAATATTTATGCATACTATCAGCCTCTTATAGGCTTTTTACAAAAGTCAAATAAAGGGACAAAATCAATGAGTCAAAAGACAGATTTGCCTACTTGAATTATGGCTTTTGTGTCCCCAAAAGCTATTTTGGCCAAATCTAGAAATGGTGAGTCAAAAGCTGATTTATTTCCCTTCTTGTGATTAGCTCTCTTCCATAGCATGATCTTGATGTCTTTATGCACAAAATAGTAAACAAGGGATTTTAAAATTATTGGGCTGAAATTCTTGATGCACAAATTTGATGCATCCTCGTCTTGGGCCAAAACTATTCAATTAAAGGTGGGGAGGACTGGTTCATTTTGGATTATCAAAGTGAGCCAAAAGGAAGATGGGAGAGCTCAAAATGACTTGGGGTAAGGGCTTGGCTTTTGTGTCCAAACTTGAATGTTTTTTGGGTAAGGTTAGAGTTGATATAGGAGGCAATACATCAAAATCTTCTTGAGTTCTGGCTGAAATATATACTATGTATATTTTTTATTTTTCTTTTGTGTTCTTTTGGACACATGGTTGTTCTACATGGTGGTGGCTGACAATTTCTTGGGAATTTCTTAGAAATATCTTCTTGTGTTTATTTGGTTGCTCATGAATTTTTTTTTATGCTTTGAGAACTGTTCAGATTTGAGGACAAATCTCTTTCAAGAGGAGGAGTATAATGTATTCCAAGAAGTCTCAATCCTATCCCTCCTCATTCAAATTCAGACCTTGGATATGTCTTGGTTTGCACCAAAATAAAATCAAGAAGAAACAAAAAATTTAGGGGTATATTTTATTTATTTCCTATTACAAGCCTTTTGTCAAAGCACAAATGACCTCGAGGATGAGAATGCATGGTATGTTACCTTTTACATCAATTCCAACCTCACCAACAAGAGAGTAGTCATATTTTGGTCACTCATGTCTATTCATTAAGTCCAAGAGTCCAGCCCATGACATAAGTAATTTTTAGCCTTACCTATCTTCCTTTGGGCTCACCATGTTAATTAAAGAAGAATCAGCCCACTCCACTTTGGATTGAAGGGATTTTGGCCCAACCAATAAAGCATCAAAATTTTGGCTATCATTTATATGCATGATGATATTAATCCATGTAAGAAACAATTGTCATTCACATGCAAAACAAAAGGGTGTCATATTTTGGAAGCAAGAAATTCAGATTTTGAAAAGAACAAATCAGCTTTTAACTTGCCTTTTTCCTGATTTGGCAAAACAGCTTTTTGGGTGGCCTAAAGCCACAAATTAGGGAGCCAAATGTATCTTTTGTCTAGCTTGTTTTGTCTTTAGTTTGACTATTGTAAAAAACCTATAATAGGCTGAAATGTATGTAGAGAAATCACAATTGATGAATTGAAAAGTTATCTTTATCTTCTTCATTGCATTTTCTTTTAATTTCAAGTTCTACTTTTATGTTCTTGCAATTTTACTCAAGTTGCTTTTCAATACTTTAAATTTCAGTTCAAGCCTTTAAATTCCAGCACATTTACCTTGCTTTGAGTTTAATTTATTATTGTTCTTTAAGTCATTTAAACTTGAATCCAGTCATCTTTTAATTTCCAGCTTGTTAAGCATGAATTTCAATTCAGGTTTTTTATATTAAGAATGGAGAATTTCTTCATCTTTCCTTCTATCAGATTCTTGTTCAGCTTCTTCTTGAAGCTGGTGAAGAACACTTTTATTTGGCTACATTTTTTCATTCCTAAAGCCCCTCACAAAGTCGAAGCTCTTTTGTACCTGATTTCATCTATCTCTCCATTCCTTAAGTTTCACTTATCAAAAAACCTCCAAATCAAAACAAACTTCTTGGGACATCCTAAAACACATTACCCTACCTAAATAATCCATTTCCACAATTTTAAGACTTCATTTTTTTGGAGTCAATTTGTGGGCAGTAGCATTCTTTCCATTTTCTTAGTTTTGAACAGTTTTGCCATTTGATGAGTTTCACCAACCAAAACCTATCCAAAGGCTGTCAAAATTTATAGGGGACCTTAAAACATCCTAAAGAATATTAAAAAGCAATTTAGACAATTTTTAAAGCTTATTTGTGGAAGAGTATTTTTAGGCAGTAGCTATGGTCCTTTGGAGATTATTGAGCACTGATTTTGAGCACTTTGCTTGGGTGACCTATTGAACTTGGATTGCTCTCATTTTTTTGATGTAAGATATCTCACTAGATAGAATTTGATATACATCAGAAGTTCAGTAGCTCAAGTTCCTCAGGCTGGAAAAGTCACAGCCGCGACAAATGATTCCAGTAGATCCAGAAGGTGAAGGCTTAGAGCAGGGCAAAGTCACATTTGCAACTCCTAAGTCTCAACCGTTACTCAAAATATTCAGAGACAGTCACAACCATTACCAATATGTCACAGCCGCTACTAATGTGTCCAGAAGGTCAAGTAGCTCAAGGACTAAATGAGCAAAAAGTCACGCCCTCGACTTGGGAAGTCGCAACCGCTACTAAAATGTCTCAGAGGTCTAATAGCTTCATGGTAGAATAGTGCAATTAGTCATAGCCACTAAAGAGTTGGTCGCAGCTACTACTAAAGTGTCTCAGAGGTCCAGTATCTTCATGGTGGAATACGACAACTAGTCACAATCGCAACAAAGTTGGTCACAACCATGAGTGTGAAGTCATAGCAGTGAAGTTCTTGAACTCTAGGCAAGTTGAAGCTGTGACTTTGTATATATAGACAAAAAAAACAAATCATTGGAAAAGCTGAAGAGTGCATTAATGAGTATTTAATAGGGAAAAATGACTTTATTTGATGCAAGACTATAAATGTGGGTTAATATGAAGGTTTAAAAAATTTGAACAACCTCTATTCTTGTATTAATTCATACTTTGAGTTTTCAATTCTAGTAGAGTATTAATTGTAAATCTTCAAGGTTGTTGAAGAGAATTCAATTAGTTGAGAGTTGGGATAAGTCAAGGGAATTTTTCTTCTCCTCTACTCTTGTAACTATAAAGGGTTTTTGTGTGAGCTTAGTGAGAACAACACATTGTAAAGGTTTGAGTGTGAGCCAAAACACTTAGGTTTGATCTTGAACCTGATTAAAAAGATCATTGAAGTAAAATATTCAAGTGTGATCTTGAGGAGTGGATGTAGGCAAGTGTTGGCCAAACCACTATAAAATTTCTTATGTTCTTTTTTTCTTCCTTTCATCTCATTAATTTTTAATTTGCCTTTAATTTTTAAATAACCAAATCACCCCCCTCTTGGTTGCCAAGGGACTTTCATAATTTATGTGAAGGAAAGGATATTAGATTCTAGGGGAATAAATTTTACTTATATGAAGATCATCCATTCATAGGCACCAAATGGGTATATAAAAACAAATTAGATGAAGTTGGTGTCATTACTAGAAACAATGCTAGGTTGGTGGCAAAGGGATATAATCAAGAGGAAGGAATAGATTATAATGAGACCTTTGCACCCTGATATATACTCAGGCCCAAGTCCAAGTAATGAAAGCCCAAGCCCAAGTTTCACTCCACTTGGCTTGGTCCAAGTAAAAGCCCTAAGCTCAAACTCTCAATATTCAGCCCAAGCCCATACTATTTTGGAGCCTTTTATTCATCTTTTTAGTTTAATTAGGCAAGAGGAAGAAGCCCAACACCCTCTTTCACAACTTGAGTTTCAACCCACTTGAAGAAAGAAGAGAGATGAGCCCAATTTGGTATCTTGAATTAATTAAATGGGTTTTGGCCTCTCTCCATCATGTGAAAGCTTAAGGGAGGGTTCAATATTCAGAACTATTGAAGCAAAAAGAGAAGAAAGTCATATTTGGACCTACTTTTGCTGAATTTACCCGATTAGGCAAGACAAGGTAAAAGCATGTCTTGTTTTTGCCAAAATCAGATGGCATCTTTATGTGGCTGTTAGAACTTTTTCTTTTATTCTACCTAAGCTTGTAATAGCCTCTATATAGGCTGTGATTGTAAGGGAAAGAGGCAGAAGATGAATGAATGAAGAATCATTTTTAGTTTCCTTTCAATTCAAGCATTTTACTTCTTTTGTTCTTTAATTTCCAAGCACCATTTTCAATATCTGTATTTTCCTTTATTGTTCTTCAATTAATTTCAGTTTATATGTTCTTTGAATGTTATTTGAATTCCTTTTGGTAACCCCTTTAAGCCTTGCACGAAATTTATGATATTCTTCTTCTTCTTCTTCCTTGTATTAAACAAGCCCAAAACTATATTAAAGCACCACTAAGCTTCTGCCCAAAATTCACCAACACCTAAAATGTGTTCCACCACTCTTAACCACCTTAGAATAAGCCCAAAAGACCTCATATGAAGTTTCATAATCATTAGAACTCAGCAACTACCCTACCTCCCCAAAATCGAACCCAAACTCACCACACAAGCCTAACTACTGCCCAAATTTGCCCATCATCCAAACTCATCCAAAATCCTTGAA
>CANXYC010277589.1:0-17552 GCA_948193065.1 Aleurites moluccanus | reverse complement strand
GAAACAATATACAAAGACAACAAGTAAAGAAACATATATGTTACTCACCCCAAAATTCCAATGTGTCCAACCACCTAGGACAAACTAAAAGGGTGATCTTCCACTTCCTTGTCTTTTCCTTTATCTCTCCTTTGTGCAGCTATAACAAACATAAATCTCAATTTAGAAACCTAATTACATTATAATACAACAAATAAACCTAAATTCTAAACAATATTCAGAAATTCTGAAATTTCTACCCAAACATACCCTGATGTTTCACTTATAACTCATTATGTGTAGATTCAAATGCTACTCTGTTTTCACTGAATTTTAGCTAAGACATAATGACATATTTCTCATGTTTTGACTTTCCCCTGATTCAGATTCTAAGATCCTCATATTTATCAATTTCAGAAGGGTTACACTTCTGAAATCCCTAATCCGAGTAAGTCTGTCTCAGGGGGTCCATAGTTAACAATACATTGAGAATTTGATAAAAATTCCAAAAGATAAAAATTCCTGACATATATATCTACAACTTTAATGTTTTTAATATTGTCAAATTCCTACATTAAAGACCTCAAAAATTATCTCCAACTTTCTGCTGAGTCTTAGGAATTTCACAGAAATGAAACCCTATCCTAGTCAGTCATATTTGGAGACTCATATCTCCCAACACAGAAGGATTCAGTCAAAACTTTCTAAAGAACATATATTATACACATACACAGTTACAACTTTTATGTTTTGAGCATTTTCAAATTCTACCTCTAAGGATAAAATTACAGCCCAAAATTTCTGCCAAGTCACAGGAAATTCCTGAGACAGAAAATTTCAGAATTCTCCATCACTTTCCCTACTTTAAACATATCACCCAATCATTTAATCATTCAAATAACTCATCAAAAATGAATTTCAAAACTTGTTAAGAGATTTACCTTGGAGAAAAATTGCACCAAATCTCTTTCTAAGTCCAAATAATTCAACTAGAGGTTGGGGGAAGAATTATTTGTGAAGGAAATTGTGATAGACCAAAAGATTTTAGGAAGCTAAGAAGAAAATTTTTCTATGGGGAAGAGCATGAAAATTTCAGCCATGGGAGAAGAAATTGAAGAAGATGATGGCTTTTTATCATATTTATCTATATATGTAACAAATGGCCCAATAGGAAAATTAGAAAAAAAAAAAATAAATAGGAAAAGAAATAAAGAAAAAGAATAAAAGAAAAGAAAATCATTTGAATTATATAAATAATTATAGATATATACCTATATATATATATATTTAATTATTTAGCCACTTTTGTTGACTTTTAGACTAATCCTTGATTAATTATTAATTAATCCATTAATTAACTCTTAAGTATTTTCAATTTATTTTGCTATTATTTTTAATACTCTAGCATTTTCAACTATGTTCATATTGCCTATTTTATTCGATTTAATTCTCATTTAAATTCTACAATTCACTCTAATGTCTATTTTTCATTGTCCTTAATTTCAGTTATTACTCCCTGGAGAATTTTAAAAAAATTCCTACCCGATTTGAGTTTTCCACTATAATCATTTAGGTTATTACACATGTATATATGTTATTTTTGAGTCATCTTCTAAGATAGTTAGAGTGTTATTTTTAAAATATTTTAATAATTTTTTAATCTTTCGAAGTATAATTTTATTTTAATGTTTGTAATTATATGATTTCGGAAAACTTATATGGCATACTGATTGAGACCAACAAGTGTTATTGTTTTTTCATATTTGTATTTTTATATTTTTGGTATTTTTTATTTTTCTTATTTAATTTTGATAGGAAATTTATTTTTAGACACTATTTAAAATATTATATTAGTTTTGATTTATTTTCTTATTTAAGTTAGTTTTGATTTTTTTTTATTTATGTAAATTTGGTGATTTGTTTGTTTTTCGAAATAAATTACCATAATAGACTTCTATGATTTTTGAAAGTTATTTTCTATATATAGTCATGTAAACTTTAAGGTTGAGTCAGCTTTTGATTGAATTAAAATAATTTTTCTGTATGAACATTATTTCTATTAATTTTTAATATTTTTTTAAATTAACGAATTTTAATATCAATTAATATGATATTCATCTAAAATAAATAGACTCTTAGTAGATATACAAATACCATTTAAAAAAAAAAAACAAAAGTGATATACAAATTACGAGCATGCCAACATTGACTACAAATCCATTAAAATACAATATTCGATTTATGCAAACAATGTTTGACTTAAATATCTAGCCATGTAATGCGATGCAGTTAAATTATTATTATTATTATTATTATTATTATTTGTTTAGAAAAAACTCTTTACTAAAGTATTTGATAATTTTTTTTTTATGGAGTTTTTAAAAAATAAATGTAGTTGACATCAAAATTATAACATTATATCATAAATTATAACTATTTAATAAAATAAAAAAGTGACCGCTTCAAATATTTTCAATATCCTTAATGTTTTATTAAAAGAAGAAAAAATAATTTATCATTGGATAATAATTCATTTAAATTTAATGATATTCAACTCAATTAATCTTAATTTTAAAATTAATTCAGATCGATTATATGATTTTTGTTTCACTCCGAATGATTTTCGGATATTTCTTCTAATATCATTAACTTCATATTAATATTAGGATTACAATTACCTTTAGCGAACATTGACAAAAAGTTAAGATGAGCCAATAAAGAGTGATACAAGTCAAAGTTTAGTTTAATTTAATAGTTGTTGATGGGACACCTGATACAATTAACGCTAAATTTATTTGTATATTAGTCATCAATTAAATAAGTAACAAAACTTGAACAGCTCATCTATATAAAGGTTGCTACCATCTTGTGTTTTTGAATCAACAAACTAGTTTTAAGTTTTAAGTTGTGCATTAGTATACTCTTAGTCTCTATTGTATCCTCTGCTACTCAAATATGGCAATGCAACCAGCAAATTTTCAATTAAACTCCCGAAAGCAAATCTTTGGTTCATGTTTATTAAACATACCTTCTACAAAGCGGAGAAGCAATCGCTCCGCTTCTTTTTACTCCGGTAAAATAATGCTTAAAGCATGTTTATCAGCAATATACGGGTCAGAAGCTCGTCCAGTAGCCAACTTTTCTCCTGCTGCATGGGGCAATCGCCTTAATTCCTTAACTTTTAATAAATCGGTAAGTATTTACTTTTATCTAGGTATTGTGCTATTAATTAAAAAAAAAAAAATAACCATGTATATTATTTAGTATATTTAATATTATATAGAATTTTTATGATGAAGTTGTTTCACTTGACATTCTGTTAATTTATAGAAAAATTTTCATTTGATCAACTCAAATCCAATTTTTTATATCAAAAAAAATTCTTGAAATCCATTCAAAATTAATTTTCTGATTTCGTTCCTAACTTGTGTCATATCCATTTTATATAATTTTATTGTTTATTATATTTTATTTTACCTATTAGGGTTTGCATTGCAATAATACATTTACTTTTCTTTTAATTTGTATAGAAATTTGAATCATATGATAATCGCGTTGAACTATTGGGGGCGAAGGTTAAGAAAATGTTGCTTACAAGTGATTTCGAGGAGAAAATTATTTTAATTGACACATTATGCCGTCTTGGTGTGTCATATCATTTCGAAAACAAAATTGAAGAGAATTTAAATAAGATTTTCAATACCAAACCTAATTTCTTTCTCAAAAAGGACAATGATCTCTACATTGTTGCTCTTGTATTTTGAATTTTTAGACAATATGGTTTCAAAATGTCTTCTGGTAAGTGTTTGCAAACACATTCTCCTTTGAATATTTATTAGATATACAAAAGAAAAAAATATAATTAATTAATTATATCTTCTAGGCTAATGTGATTTATTGGATTTTGAATCAGATGTGTTCAACAAGTTCAAGGATAGCAAAGGTAAGTTCAAGGAATCCCTAGTGAACGATGTTAAGGGTATTCTAAGCCTTTTTGAAGCTACTCATATGAGAATGAACGGTGAAGATATTCTAGATGAGGCCTTTGCTTTCACCAAGGCATACTTAGAATCCTCCGCAATTGAGTCATGCCCTAAACTCGCAAAGCATATAACCAATGCCCTAGAGCAGCACCTACACAAGGGCATACCAAGGATAGAGGCAATCAAATACATCGATTTATACCAAGTTGATGAATCCCGAAATGAAATTCTATTAGAGCTTGCAAAGATCGATTATAATAGAGTGCAATTACTGCACAAACAAGAATTAAATCACTTCTCAAAGTAAATTCTCTTCTTCCATTTATACAATTTTTTTATTTTTTTATATTTAAGTAATTTAAATTAAATATAATTTAAGTAATCATTAATAATAAGCATATTTTAGGTGGTGGGAAGACCAAAATATTTCAGCAGAGGTTCCATATGCAAGAAATAGAATGGCAGAGATATACTTTTGGTCGGTTGCAATGTATTTTGAACCTCAATATGCAACGGCTCGAATGATTGTCGCCAAAGTTGTATCGCTAATATCATTAATGGATGATACATTTGATGCTTATGCCACTATGGAAGAAGCACATATTCTTGCTAATGCAGTGGAAAGGTAATTAAATATAAATTCATCAGTTTAATGAAAATTTTCATAGATTTGATAAATAGTTGTTAAAGAAAGGTAATTTCCAGTTGCATAACCTGTAAAACTGTTAATTCATGATTTTGAACAATATAAAATATTACATTTATTGATACTTGTGAAATTTATTTATTCATTTCTTTTTTATCAGGTGGGATATGATTTTGGTGGATCAGTTACCAGATTACATGAAATTTATGTATAAACTGTTGATAAATACATTCAATGAATTTGAGAAAGATTTGGAGGGAGAAGGAAATTCATATAAAGTGGTCTATGGACGAGAAATGGTAAGATAAATAATTAATTTATAAAAATATTATCTAAATATAAATACAAATTTGTTACTCAGAAATTATAGTTTGAGTTAGATTATTACTCAGAAATTTGTTACATGTTGCTAACCTATTAATTTCAACATTAATTAAAATTTATTTTTGGCAAATGATATTTTTAGTTTAAACAACTGGTGAGAGGCTATTACTTGGAAGCTCAGTGGGGTCACATGAATAATGTGCCCTCGTTTGATGAGTACATATGGAACGGAGGGGTAACTACTGGATTGCCACTTGTTGTTACTGTTTCTTTTATGGGAGTTAAAGAAATTATTGGAACCAAAGTATTTGAATGGCTTAAAACATATCCTAAACTCAATCAAGCTGGCAGTGAATTTATTCGACTAGTCAATGACGTCACGTCTCGCGAGGTATCATAATCATTTTTTTATTATACACATCAATTCATTATGTACTTACAATTAGCCTTTATTTTTACCTACAATTACAGACTGAGCAAAAAAGAGCATCACATGTTGCATCTAGCATAGAGTGCTATATGAAGCAATACGGAATTTCAAAAGAGAAGGCACTTGAAGAGATTCAAAAATTGACAACGAGTTGTTGGAAAGATATAAATGAGCAATTGATGAGGCCAACAGAAATATTACCAATGAATCTCCTTATTCGAGCGGTCAACCTTGTACGCTTAACTGATGTTAGTTACAAATATGGAGATGGATATACTGATCCAGAACAATTGAAACATTTCATTGAGGGATTTTTCATTGATCCCATTCTCATTTGAAGTCAAACAATAACTAATATTTTCCATGGTTAAAATGTCTATTTGATATTTAAATTGAAGAATTTTATACTGAAAGTGTAGTTCTTCCAAAGCCAAATAATATAAAAAATTTTATTCATATTCTCTATCTTTTTTCTTTGTCTTTTTCTCTCTCTCTCTCTCTCTATGTATTTTTGTTTCAGAATTATTCATATTCTATAATTTTGAATTGATATATCAAATATATTATAATGAATCTTAGTTTCAATATAGATATTTCCCTTTTAATTGGATCAAATAGGTGAACTAATATCACCTTAGTGTTAGGATAAATATTATCTTGTTTTATAGTTGTATTGAACAGCTGTATTGTATATCTATAATTTAACTATATCCTTATCATTAGGTTGATAAGCTTTACTTGTAACCATATATATTTAATATTCTTCAGCAATATACAATTAACTTTTCTCTCATATATATTACTAGAGAACATAAAAAACTTTAGAGTAGACCAGTAAAAGTTACCCTCCTGCAATGCAATCCATTTTGAGATGTCTGCTTCTTGAAGATCAATAATCCTATCAATGAAATGATTTCTGTCAGCACCAAAATTCAAACCAACTTTCTCGTCCAATAATAAGATAGCTTATGCTTCATCTCGAAGTGGCACAGAAGAAAAAGGTGGTTTTGTTGCCTTTCTAACAAGGTTATTCCTATTGAAAATGTCTTCATCAGATAATGAATCATTAGCAACTTCCTCTGACTGAATGTGAAAGCTACATTAACATTTTTTTTTTCTTATTTATTAATTCAAATTATATTTTATCTTAATTTGAAAATAATACTCTCATTGAAAATATATTAAAAAAAATATAAAAATTAATTAAAAAATATAAAATATAAGAGATTTAAGGAAGTGGAAGGAAATTAAAATAATAAATGAATTAGAGAGATTAAAATAAATAATTTTTTTAATAATTATATATTTTATAATTATAAGGTTTATTATAAAAAGAAAAGTGCTTATTAGTTGTATTGATTACTTATATAATAAATGTGTATATATATATATATATATATATTGAATAAAGTGCATAAAATTAATAATGGATATTTTAGAAAATTTGCATGATAATAATTAATTTTTTAATGTGTGTAAAATTAAAATGAATTATTAATTTAAGACGAATAAAATAAATTAATAGAATATAGTTAAAGAATTTCTGATATATTCTTGGAAATATCAAACAATACTCGGAAATGGAAGAAAGTCTAGAAATAGAGTGAAATTACAGCAGTTAGAACTACACTTAACATAATACGAATATTTAGCGTATGCCAAGTTTAATCACATGGTCATATTCAATAATAATTTTTTGAAAACTATTTGATTACGTCAAATAAAAGATGCTGGTGTGATGTACGGAATTATTAATTAATTAATCTATTTCTTAATGTGTTAAAAAAACAAAACAAAAGAAACAATCAAGTAAAAAACAGAACTAAAACACATTAATTGTCGAGAATGCCACCTCAACTTAGTAGTAATGGATCTAAAATCTGTTACTATCTGCTACTCTACTCAAATTCAATTCAACTTGACATCTAATATGATGACCCATAATTTGTATATCTCATTCAAACAAAAGTAATATTTAAAATTTTAAAAATAATAATAAATAATAATTTAAAAATAAATTTTCATATCATCTCCTACTATTCATGAATTGATATTATGAAAACACTTAAAAATTAATTTTTATATCATATAATAAAAATTAATTTTTATATCATATAATGCAACTTAATTAATAATATGGATATGACAAAGTTAATTTCGTAAAATAAATGCAAATTCCTATCTCCAGATCCATCTTGAGCTCCTTATCAGCTAAAATGGAGGGAGAAGTTGATTACAACCACCAATGATGGAAGCAAGAGGCTTGGCCTATTACATGAACATATTTATAGAGAAGTTACATTTATAAATCCGAACAGAATACTGCTGCCCTTATCCTAAAATTAATAATAATTTTTATAATTTGCAAGTATATAATCAGATAATTGTAGAATATCTATTTAATAGTGAATTTCTTCAATCATCTAAAATGATGGAATTAGTAGAAATCTAAATTTTAAATTATAATTTAAATCCCTAAAGAATTGGAGGATTGTAATTTATGATGAATGTTTTAAAATTTATGGATTTCACTTTAGTTTTACCAACCAAACGGTGAATTTAAATTGTAATAATCTTAATCGAAATTTAAAATTATTTAAGCATAATTACTAGAAACGAATATCGGTGGGCGATTTTTCATAAATTCTAAGGAAATGTATTATTTAGAATTGATTATGGATAACTTAAATTAGGTAGTATGGCAGTCTAGGAAAAAAAAAATAATTGCGAGATTAAATGGAATTAAAATGAGTGTATTAAATCAATTAAAATATTTAAAAGGGAAACTTAGAAAACCTAGGTTTGAACACCTTTCAGTATTTGATTTTTACTGAATTCTAAAGCAATTTTTTTTCTAATTTTTCTTCACATATCTACAATTTGATGAATAATGGATGAGATAAAAATAAAATTGAGTGAAATTGATAAAATTAAAATGCTTAAATAAAGAAGTAAAATAGATAGAAGAATAAAAAGAATAAAATAATAATTTTGTAAATTTTGAGAAAATGATCAAAATTTGACCAATACGTAAAATACTTAAAAATAAATAAAAATAAATAATAATAAAATGGGTTAGGTGGATGGCCAAGTGGAGGAATCTCCATCAAATTAATTTATTTATTTCATCCAAATTAATAAAGACACAATTAAGAGTAGATTAATTTTCATTTTATTTTTTTTCAAATTTTTTTTTTCTTAAATTCTAATTGGTTATTAATTTTATAAATAAATAATTAGATATAATTATTACCATCTTCTTTTTTCTCTTCCCTTGGCTGAAAATCCCACCATAAAATTCTCCAAAAATTTTGTTTCACCATACACAACTCAAATCACTCCCCAACTTTATCCAATCTTCACATCATCACATTCAAAACTCTATTCTTTATCAAAATTGGTAGATAGTTGAGAAAATTCTTCAAAGGGTTTCAAGAGGTAAAATCTTTAACTAGTTCTATAGTGAAATTTAATGAGTTTTAATGTTAATTTGGAGGTTTAATTAGTGAAAGAAGGTAGGATTAGAAGTAAATCTTTAGAAATTCAAAATTTTCTGTGACTTGAAAGAATATTGGAGCTGAGTTTTTGTACCCTTAAATTTAGAATTTGAAGATTCTTAAAATATGAAAATTGTAGCTTTATATGTCTAGATTAATTTTCTTTAAGGAAGTTTTGTTAAATTCTTACTGTGTTGAGAGATATAGATCACTGAATATGACTGTCTCGGATTAGGGTTTGTGCTGAGAGATCCTACTGAGTTTTACAATTTTGAGGATATTAAAGTCTGATAGGGAAACTCAAAACATGAAAAATATTTCCCTATATCTTAGCTAAAATTTTATGAAAACATAACTACATTTGAATGTCTAAACAATGAGTTACAAGTCAAATAGTATAGGATGCTCGCATAGGAATTGCAGAGTAGATTATAGGATGCAGGACTGAATTTGAAATTCAACTATAAATTGTATAGAGTTTAGAAAAATTTGATTTTTGGATATATTAGAGTCTGAGATGTCTAATTTAATTAGAAAAAAGAATTAGAGTGGATAAGTATAGAGGGAGATATGACTAAGAGAACCAAGGCTGTCAGTAGGATGAAAGTTGAATTTAACCCTAAGAATTGAGAATTTTAGGGAAATAGATTAATTAGAGTTTTAATTAATGTAAGTTCTTATCAAATTGACACTAAGTTATATTTAATTGTATATGTAGCATCTAAAGGGGATGACAAAAAGGTTCATGATCACCTCTTTTGTCTTTGTTGAGTAGAGAAGGAAGATCGATTTTGGATTTTTGCTTTTAGAGGTGAGTAATATACATACTATTTTACTTGGCATTGCCTTAAAAATCCAATTGTTGAAATTGCCATGAAATTCCATTGTTGATAGAAGCCCTAATTGAATGATCCATGATTATTTCTATGCTTTCTATGAATCCAAATTAACCCCTTTTAATTAAATTTGCATAATTAGCCAAATGTCTTATTAATCGACACCTTGAAAGTGCTTAAGTAATTCTTTGATACCTAATGATTAAGCACTATATGTACAATATTAATGAAATGACAGAAGTTTTAATGACATTGTGCACAATGGTTTAATGATCCTAGCTAGGAGGGCGTTAAGGTCCTAGCCATGCGGTCTGATCAACTGTATGAGTAAATAGTATGCTACCGGATTGTAGCATATGCTTAAATGATCAATAATGATTATGTCATTTTATGATGACATGATATGTTATGTATCTTAAAGCCAATGTGAAACCAAACCTACATATTAAATGACTCAATTTTATGAATCTTTTATTTGATTAATGATCCCATTAATATTAAATTATACTACCATTATCTTTCTTGAGAGAGATTCCTCACCTAGTCTCACAAGTAAGATAATATGTGTATTACTCACTGAGATTAAATTTTCACCTCTCGTTGTTCAATGTTTCAGGTCCGTAGTAGATAGTGGTGGTTCCAACCCATTTCCACCTTCCAAGCTTGGAACTGACAGTATCTATGTTATTGCCTCTACTTTAAAGATGTTGTATTTTTAGTTAATCTATAGTTGCTCTATTATTATGATAGTATTATAAAACATGTATAAGTATTATATTGTGACCCGATGAATATTAGTAATAAATATTTGCACTTTAATTAATTAATTCATAATTTATTGATAATAGTTTATTAATTGAAGTACAAAAATATGATATGAAAATGGAGTCAAGGATATAAGGTGGAATTTTAGAAGTGTTGGTTTCCTTGCAGGTTGTGTAAATTGTGAAAATTAACTAAGTCGATAACTTGGAATGTTATATTTACAAAGGAGACTCTGGCGAAATTTTCTTAAAAATTTGCATAAATAATTTTTTAAGTTGTTAAGTTATGAATTAAGATGGTTTCTACAGGAATCGGTAGCCTTAAGCTAACCCTTTCCCTAGGATCATTATATCCTGAAGTTGGGATGTGACAAAGTTGGTATCAGCGCATAAGTAATTAAATAAAACAACTATCTGTAAAAATAAGTCAATCATAGAGCATAGGATTCTTCCTTATCGTCATTTGATGTTATTCGTTATGTGTGTTATTCTGCGTTTCCGTAACTTAATGATCTTGTGGTTTTATGTTTTTAGTGAATATGTCGCCTAGACGACGTGGAAGGGAATTCGAACCTGTTAGGCGGGGTCGGCCTCGCCGAGTTAGACAAGAGGAGGCGGTGACCTCGAATATTTCTCCTGATAGGGAGGAGGTTGTTGAGCCACCGCAAGCTAGAAGAAGAACAAATGATGAGAGGTTGGCAGAACATGTGGGATTTCTTATTAGAGAAAATCAAGAATTGAGGAGAGAAATGGAATAATTGAGAAAAGCCAGGCATGAGCCACCTCTAGTAGTGATTGCACCACCAGCACCTGTTCCTCTACCTGTTCATGTTCCGCCACCAGTTCCTCAGGGCGGTTTGGTTCCTCAACAGGCAGCTAGAAGTGTGATTGATGATGGGCAAGTTAAAGTGTTTACTTTTCTCAAGATGGGTTTGCCAGAATTTAGAGGGGAGCATGGTGATGAACCTAGTGAGTTTCTGGAAGAAGTTGAGAAGGTTGTTAGAGTATTGCCCTATTTTGATGCTAGGGCCATTGAATTGGTGGGTTTATTATTAAAGAGAAATGCTTGGTTATGGTTCGAGCAGCATGTTGAAGAACCATTCTACAGTGATAATCCGCCTACCTGGGAACCGTTTAAGCAGATGATGATAGATGAATTCTTAACTAAGGGAGAGAAAGAGAAAAGATTGATGTAGTTTGATTAGTTAAAGTAAGGAAGCATGAGTATTGCAGAATATGCTAAAGAATTTCTCAGATTGGCTAAATTTGCAAAGAGTGTGATTCCAAATAAAGCTGCAAAGATTATGAGATTCCGAAGAGGGTTACATACACATTTGCATAACATTTTGTTAGCTACAGAATACACCTCTTTGACCAAGTTGATAGATAAGGCGGTTCAGATGGAAGAAAAATATAAAGAAGAAAGAGTTGAAAGGAAACAGAAGAGGAAAGGTTCCTTTGGAGGGCAAAGCAGCATAAATAAAAGGGGTAGCAGCAGTTATCAGTCTAGATCCTCTAATATGGGTACTAGGCTAATTCAGAGACTAGTTGAGAGTAATAGTCAAAGTCAGAATAGGTCTGTGGATGCTACTTTCTCCCCTCAGATGTTTCCTTGTACCTTTAGTTCAGAGAGGGTCAATCAGACTTTTCCTTCTTGCTCTCAGTATGGCAAGCAACACCCAGGTCCTGCAGATTTATTATGGAGCCTGTTTAAGATGTGGACAGTAGGGTCATTACATCAAAGATTGTCCACTTACTCGAGGCAGCAGATAGCACCCATAACATCTCAGCCTATAGTCCAACAGAGTCAGAATAACAATAGATGCTCTAGAGGTAGAGATAGAGGCCAGAGTTCTGCTCAAGGTGCACATCAGTCAGCAGCTGGTAGAGGTCAGGGTAGAGTGTTTATTCTGAATCAGCAAGAAGCCCAGTCTTCTAATACTACCGTTGCAGGTATGATTTTAATTCAAAATGTGCGAGCAAATGTTTTATTTGACTCAGGGGCTACGCACTCGTTTGTATCACTTGCATGTGTTAGAAAACTGGGTAAGGGTAGGAAAAAAATGAATATAACCTTAGAGATTTCTACACCTCTAGGTGAAACCACTGATGTAAAATACTTATATGATTCATGCTCAGTTGAAATAGAGGGTAGAATACTCCTAGTAGATTTAATTGAACTGCCAATTTTGGAAATTGATGTGGTACTAGGGATGGATCGGTTATCCACTCACTATGCTACAATTGATTGTCGAGGAAAAATAGTGGAATTTAAACCTATGGGTTAAGACAACTTTGTATTTCAGGGTGACAGAGGTAGTGTGATGACAAGACTGATATCTGTTATTGGTGCAAGACAACTTCTGAGGAAGGGATATCAGGGTTTCTTAGCCAGTGTGGTTGATACATAGGTCACCTCTAATGGAGTAGAACAAATTCTTGTGGTAAATGAATTTCCTGAGGATTTACCAGGAATACCTCATGATCAGGAAATAGAATTTGAGATTGAATTGTTCCCTAAAACTAATCGAATATCCATTCCTCCTTACCGAATGGCTCCTGTAGAATTAAAGGAGTTGAAAGTACAACTACAGGAATTGCTTGATAAAGGGTTTATAAAACTCAATAGTTCAACATGGGGAGCTCCGGTGTTATTTATGAAGAAAAAAGATGGGACTCTCTGAATGTGTATTGATTACAGACAATTGAATAAGGTGACTGTTAAAAATAAATATCCTTTACCCAAGATATTACAAGGAATTAGTCATTTCTCCAAAATTGATCTTAGGTCGGGTTACCATCAATTGAAAATTAGAAAAGAAGATGTGCCAAAAATAACTTTTAGAACCCGATATGGTCATTATGAATTCTTGGTTTTGTCATTTGGTCTTACTAATGCACCTGCAGCCTTTATGGATTTGATGAATAGAGTATTCAAGCTTTTCTTAGACAAGTTTGTCATTGTATTTATTGAAGACATACTTGTATACTCTAGAAGTCAAGAAGAACATGAAGAGCAATTGAGAATTGTACTGCAAATATTAAGGGAACATAAGCTATATGCCAAGCTATCGAAGTGTGAATTTTGGCTATCTGAAGTATGTATCTTGGGGCATGTTATTACTAAAGATGGCATAAAAGTAGATCCAAAGAAAGTTGAAGCAGTAACGGATTGGCCCCGACCCACTAGTGTAATTGAAGTCAGAAGTTTTCTTAGTATGGTAGGTTATTATTGAAGGTTTGTTAAATATTTCTCTAAGATAGCCTTGCCATTGACCAAGTTAACAAGAAAGAGGTCAAGTTTCAATGGAATGATTCTTGTGAAGAAAGTTTTCAGAAGTTTAAAATATGTCTCACTACTGCTCTAGTACTTGCTTTATCATCTGAATCTGGTGGATTTGCAGTAAATTGTGATGCTTCAAGGGTGGGACTTTGATGTGTGCTTATGCAAAATGGGAGAGTGAAAGCTTATGCATCCAGACAATTAAAGAGGCATGAATTGAATTATCCCACCCATGATCTCGAAATGGCGGCTGTAGTATTTGCCTTGAAGATTTGGAGGTATTATCTTTATGGTGAAAGATGTGAGATTTTCACTGATCACAAAAGTCTCTAATATATTCTACAATAGAAAGATCTTAATATGAGGCAAAGACGATGGATGGAATTGGTGAAAGATTATGACTGTCAAATTCTCTATTATCCTGGGAAGGTAAATGTGGTAGCTGATGCACTAAGTAGAAAATCGATGGGAATTCTATCACATATTTCTATTCATCGGAGGCCCTTGATTAGGGAAATGAAAGAATTAGCCGATATGGGAATTAAGTTGGAGATTTTTGAATCTCGAGCTTTGTTTGCTCAGTTTCAAGTGAGACCTAAGATAATTGATGAAATTAGAGTCTCACAGGATAAGGATTCTCAGTTGCTCAAGCTTAAGGAAGTTATGAAAGCTGGAAAGACTTCTGAGTTTCGATTGGATGATGGTGTATTGAAAATGGGCCAACGGTTGTGTGTATCTGATGTTGATGGGATCAGGGAAAAGATTTTGAAAGAAATTCATTTTGCACCTTACAATGTTCATCCGGGGGCAACCAAAATGTATCATGATGTGAAGAGTTTTTATTGGTGACCGAGTATGAAGCAACAGACAGCCAAGTTTGTATCTTCTTGTCTGTCTTGTTAGCAAGTAAAATTTGGGCACTAGAAACCTTCTGGGTTGCTTCAGGAGATAGAGTTGCCTAAATGGAAATAGGAACATATTACAATGAATTTCGTGGTTGGATTGCCAAGGACTTCAAAGGGTTATGACTCTATATGGGTAATTATAGATCGACTTACAAAGTCAGCCCATTTTCTTGAAGTTAAATCCACTTATTCAGCAGCTCAGTATGCTCAGTTGTATGTGGATAAGATTGTGAGATTGCATGGTATACTAAAATCCATTATATCATATTGGGGTACTCAGTTTATATCCCGATTTTGGAAGAAGTTTCAAGAGGCTTTAGGTACACAGCTGAATTTCAGTACTGCTTTCCACCCTCAAACTGATGGGCAATATGAAAGAACCATTCATTCACTAGAAGATATGCTTTGTTTATGTGTTCTTGACTTTGGAGGCAATTGGGATCAATACCTACCTTTGGTGGAGTTTGCTTACAATAATAGTTATCATTCCACTATTGGTATGGTACCATACGAAGTATTGTATGAAAGAAAATGCAGATCTCCAATTTGTTGGGTGGAACCTGGGGATAAACATATCGAAGGCCCAGATTTGATCAAAGTAACTATGGAGAAAGTGTCGATTATTAGAGAAAGAGTGAAGACAATATTTAGTCGGCAAAAGAGTTATGCAGATCCAAAGCGAAGAGATTTATAGTTAGCTATCGGCGACCATGTGTTCCTAAAAATTTTCCCAATAAAAGGAGTAATGCGATTTAGGAAAAAGGGAAAGCTTTCACTAAGGTAATTGGGACATTTGAGATACTGGATAAAGTGGGGGAATGTATCTTATTACTTAGCTTTTCCTTCGAGCTTAAGCTATGTTCATCTAGTATTTCATATATCCATAATGCGGAAGTACTTGTCAGATCCATTCCATGTACTCCAACCACAAGTTATTGAAGTAGATGAGGACTTATCATATGAAAAAGTGTCAGTCAAAATAGTAGATCGACAAGTAAGGAAGCTGAGGAATAAAGAAATTCCTATGGTGAAGGTGCAATGGAGAAACCATAGTATTGAGGAGTGCACGTGGGAAAGTAAAGTCGATATACGACGGAGGTATCCACAGCTGTTTCAATGCTAAGGTTAATAATTTAAAATTCGAGGATGAATTTTTCTGAAGGGGATAGAATGTAATAACCCTAACTGAAATTTAAAACGATTTAAGTGTAGTTACAAGAAACGAATATCGGTGGGCGATTTTTCATAAATTCTAGAAAATGTATTATTTAGAATTGATTATGGATAACTTAAATTGGGTAGTATGGCAGTCTAAAAAAAATAATTGGGAGATTAAATGGAATTAGAAAGAGTGTATTAAATCAATTAAAAGACTTAAAAAGGAAACTTAAAAACCTAGGTTTGAACACCCTTCAGTATTCGACTTTTAATAAATTCTAAACAAATCTTTTGACCAATTTTTCTTCACATACCTATAATTTGATGAATAATGGATGAGGTAAAAATAAAATTGAGTGAAATTAGGGTAAGTTTCACATATGGTACTCCAACTTATGGCTCGCGTATATAATGGTGCTCATACTTTAATTCGTTACTTAAAAATCATCCAACTATATACAACGGTCACTTAAAAGTACTTCTGTCAATATTCCGTCTATTTTCTTTACGGAACACACACGTGGCATTTTTTTTAACTTAAAACATGACTTGTCGGATGCCAACTCACCCAAAAATATTTTCTCAGCGTGTGTGCTTGCATTTCAAAAAAAAATAAAAAAATCTCTTCTCTCTGAACCCACTGTATCTCATCTTCTTTTTATTTTTACTCTTTATATATTTAAGAACCTTAGATCAAATAAAGCAGAAAATCATTTGTTTCTTTCTTATACCTGGTAAAATCATTTGTTTCTTATCAAAGCTAAGTATTATGACTTCCTCAGGCAATGATTATGGCATTGCTGAGTTTGTAGCTACATATGGAACACCGATTTGCGAATGTGGAGAAGAAGCACCCTTTCGAACCTCATAGATAGAGGTAAACCCAGGCCGACGGTTCTATGGATGTCCATTTTACGAGGTGAGTGAAAACTTATATTTTCTTTTGTTGCATATTGTCTTTAATGATTTAGGGTTTTGATTTGGGTATTTATTTATTTCAGACTCCGCAAGGAAGATGAAGGTACTTTGTGTGGGTGGATCCTGAGTTCCCAGAAAGAGCAAAGAATGTGATCAATGCTTTATTGAGGAAGAGCGATAGATTAGAGAAAGAGAAAAAAGCTTTGGAGAAGAGGCACAAAATGATGATTGTTGAGAAGTTATTTGTTTGGGTTGTTGTGATAATAATTATTTATATACCAGTTGTGTGTTCATGGTGTGCAAAGGAAAAGTGATCACTGTACTGGATTTTTTGAATGTAATGTAAGTTAGGCAAATGGGTAGGGTTAATGTAGATTATCTAATATGATGAAGTTGGGTACCCACTTTAATGATTTTATAATATTTAAAAGTAATATTTGAATCGTAAAGGAAGGAGATGGTTATCTCATGTGTTTTGATTTTTTTTATTGCCTATTCTCTTATTTTGTTAATTTCATGTTTGCACTAACATGATTAATAATCAATCATAAATCAGTGGCATGTTCAAAACAAATGACTCATAAAGTGATTCTAAATCATTACAAAAAAAATTAAAGGATTATAATGGAAAACTGCAACTGTTTTCATGATAAATATAATAAGTTTATAATTACATTACAAAAAATATGTACATCCTTAACTTCACTGCATGATTTTAAAGTTGAAACTCATTGACTATATTGTTGCAAAAGAGTTTAAACTTTGAATCATCATCTAAATGCTCATAATCTAAAACCCATACATAATCAAAATACAAATAAAATTGTTT
>CANXYC010277552.1:0-13372 GCA_948193065.1 Aleurites moluccanus | reverse complement strand
ATGACTTCAAATTACTTGCAATAAATTCTATATACTCAATATTAATTATCTTAACCCGTAGACTTAAATAAATCTAGAGAAAATAGCTTGGAAGAAAATTTACCTTATTTTCCTCAACTCTGAAATTTCTGTGATTTCTTACTAAAATCTGATGATTTCTGCCTTAATACAGAATAATCTAGAAGTCTAATGCATTAATTTGAGTATTAATGCCTTAGAAAATAAAATGAGGCTAACTTTGGGAAAAGACTGATAATTAACGAAGAAAGAAGAAAAGAAAAATCGTGAAACGCTATTGGGGTTGCTAGGTTTAAATAGGCCACTGCCCCAGAAATAAGCTTGCCAGCTCGCCAATCAGCCTCGGCAAAGCTACCTCACCTAAGCCAGCTCGCCATTCCCACTTTGCATTTCCCAGCTTGCACATTCCAGCTCGCCAAATTGATCCGGCTATGCCACTTCGCTAACCCAACTCGCATATGTCTCCTTGCATATGCTGCCTCGCCAAACTCTCCTCGCGAGCTCTTCCTCGCATATGCCACCTCGGCAATGCTTCTTCACCTCTTCGCTTCTTCGCTTCACAAACTACCAGTCCGCATATTCCCTCTTCACATAATGCCACCTCACCTTTCCTCTTCGCCTTTTCTCTTCGCCAAATCCTCTTTGCCAAACCTCTTGGCCAAACCTCTTCACCAAATCCTCTTCGCCAAACCTCTTCGCCAAATCCTCTTAGCCAAATCCTCTTCGCCAAACCTCTTCTCCAATTGCCACCTCGGCAATTTCACTTCGCCACTTTGCATTGCCAGCTCATAAAATGCCACTTCACATCTTGCTGGCTCACCATATCACAACTTTGCTATGTTAAAATCTTTTATGGACATCTCACACTTAGCCAGCTCGCAAGCGAGCTACAAGTGTCCAAACTTACTGATTCTTTTTACCACTAAAAAAAAACATATAGAGACACAACATATCAAAATTTCAGACCATAAATACTAACACACAAACTATGGTGGCTCTCCAAATGTCACCCAGACTTACTGCCTCAGAATCCATCTGAACAACCCTGAGAAAATCCACTCTCCACTGAGATATACTTGTCCAAAAATTCTGAAATTTTAAATAAATCATCAAAACACACAAAGGAACATTTTTTATGTTCACACCTTTAGCTAATTCTATCTCAGTCATTCCCAATAAATTTAAATATACACTGACTTCCTGCAAAAATACTTAACCAGACCAGTCTTGCTCAAATAGACATAACTCATCACTTACATAGAATTTTACCAAAATATTTTACATGATTATATTTAATACATAAATTCACAACTTTCATGTTTTACACTTTACCAAATTATGTTTTTAAGATCATGAAATTAATCTCACAAAATCGTGAAATTTCAAAGATCAAAATTTCTGAAATGCTCAAACATTCACATTTGAAATTAATTAATTCTCCAAACATACAAAATTAATAAAAACATAACAAAAATGGTAGATATTACACCAAATACCAATCTTAATGGCACGGAAACTCTGCCTCAAAATTCTATCAAGATGCAGGAATTTTAAAATTTTCAAGGACTTGCTCCTAATCCAACTTTCTTTCTCCAATTAGACCTCTAAACTACCATTAAAACTCATTAAATTAAATTGTATAGCTAGTTAAAGATTTTATCTCTTAAAACTCTTTGAAGAATTTCCTTTAACTATCTACAAATTTGATGAAGAAAAGGAGTTTTGGAGATGGAGGTATGAAGATTGATGAAGATGGAGAGTGGTTTGAGTGAGTGAGGTGAAGCAAAATTTTATAGAATTTGGTAATGGAAATTTCGGTGAAAAGAGATAAGAGGAAGAAAAAGATGATAACTTTATCTAATTATGTTTATTTATAATAATTAATAACCAATTATAATTTTTGGAAAATAAAAATTTAAGAAAAAGGAAAAGGAAATTAACCTAGCTTTGTTTGTGTCTTCATTAATTTAATTAGATGAAAAAAAAAATTAAAATTTGGTAAAGATTCCTCCACTTGATCAGCCACCTTGCATCCTTCAATCATTATTTATTATTATTGTTTAATTATTTTAATTATTGGTCAAATTTTGACTTCATCTCTCAAATTTTATAAAATTGTAATTTTCCTCTTCTTATTCTTCTATCTCTTCTACTTTACTTCTTAAGTATTTAAATTTTATAAATTTCACTCAATTCTATTTTTAACTCATCCATTATTCATCAAATTTTAGGTGTATGAAGAAAATTTGAAAAAAACATGCTTTAAAATTTATTAAGAATCGAACATCGAAGGGTATTCAAATTTAGGTTTTTCTTTTAAGTCTTTTAACTGATTTAATTAATTAGTACTCTTTCTAATTCCATTTAATCCTCTAATTATTTTTTTCAGTCTATTAATCTACCTAACTTAGGTTATCTGTAATTAATTCTAAACAATGCACTTTCTAAAATCTATGAAAAATAGACTACCGATGCTCATTTTTTATAACTACCTTTAATCGTTTTAAATTTTCATCTAGGGTTATTACATTCTACCCCCCTTATGAAAAATTTATCCTCGAATTTTTAAATTAATAAACTTATTGCTGAAACAGTTATGGATACTTCCGTTGCATATCGACTTCACTTTCCCACGTGCATTCCTCAACACTATGATTTCTCCATTGCACTTTCAACATAGGAATTTCTTTATTTCTCAGCTTCCTTACTTGCCAATCTATTATCTTAACTAGTATTTCTTCATATGATAAGTTCTCTTCTACTTTAGTAACTTGTGATGGAAGAACATGAGATGGATCAGACAATAACTTGTGGCGAAAGAACATGAGATGGATCAGATAATAACTTGTGGCGGAAGAACATGAGATGGATCAGACAAGTACTTTCGTAGGATTGATATGTGAAATACTGGATGAACATGGCTTAAGCTCGGAGGAAGGGCTAAATGATAAGATACATTCCCCCACTTTATATAGTATCTCGAATGGTCCCAAATACCTTGGTGAAAATTTTTTCTTCTTGCCGAACCGTATAACACCTTTCATTGAAGAAATCTTTAAGAATACATGATCACTGATAGCTAACTACATTTTCCAACTAAAAGTTGTCTTCATTCTTTCTCTTATATCTGCACTTTCTCCATAGTTACTCTTATCAATTCTAGGCCTTCGATCTGTTTATCCCCAAGTTCTACCCAACATATTGGAGATCTGCATTTTCTTCCATACAACGCTTTGTATGGTGCTATACCAATAATGGAATGATAGCTATTATTATAAGCAAACTCCACCAAAGGTAGGTACTAATCCCAACTGCCTCCAAAGTCAAGAACACATAAACGAAGAATATTTTCCAGTGACTGAATGGTTCTTTCAGATTGCCCATTAGTTTAAGGGTGGAAAGTAGTACTAAAATTTAGTTATGTACCTAAAGCCTCTTGAAAATTCTGCCAAAATTGGAATGTTAACTGAGTACCCTTGTCACGACCCACTTTTGGAATGCGATGGTCCTAGGGCATGAATAGACCTAAGGTCACCGGAAACCTGTAGAACCCATTAACAATCCAGTTATCAATCATTCAATCAATCTTAACTCATTCATCAATGCTTAAATCCCATTTATTACTTATAAATTTTACAAAAACTTTGCCAGAGCTTCCTTTGAATCAAAGGCATTGCAAGATATAATATACAAGCAAGGATAAAGGTTATGGTAAACAACAAAGGTATGGAACAAAGGTTGGTTTAGCAAAGAAAATCGGTAGGCCAATTGGCATACCAACGTCGCCGGCGATAATGGCATTCAAATGGTAGGCCTATGGAATACAAAGCAATAGGCCAAAGGCAAATGAACTAGGCATTTCATCAAACACATGGTGGGCATACAATGGCAAGCCAATAGGTTAGGTTATGGTGCAAAATTGACTTGCCCAATTCAATCAATGTCAAGCTACATTGTCAACAATGGTATAGGCATCAAAGAAACACAAATAAAAACATCAAAATGGCTCAAAATGGTATAGAAATTCATGGCAAAATCAAAGAAAAATAAGGCAATGAATAGTACTAGGTGGTTCGGCCAAAGGTGGATTTTTGCATATGATTTCCAATCGTCAATTCAATCGATTAGGCATGTTATTTGATGCATAATAGACTCACTTAATGCTTCAAATAGCTTTGAACAATCCAATTCCACCCAAAATTATCAATTGAGCTATATAGCACACCTTTGTCAAATATTGTGTTCTACATCAAATAAACCATCAATTAATCATGTATTCACATCCAATTAACATATTCTAACATTAATTAACAAAATCTAATACTAAATCATCAAACCCTTTCTTAAAACTTCAAATTAACTAGGTAAATTTGGGCATTCCTATCAATTAGAATTAATTGATGAAATCTAACAACAAACCCATCTAATTCAACCTAATTAACATCTATTTAAACCATAAAATCGAACAAACAACTTCCTTACCTCAAGAATGAAGAAATGGTCGGATCCTTCCCTTAAATATTCCTTGATTTCCTTTAACTTTTCAATCAAATTGATGGTGGGGAATGGTTAATCTAGGCGTATACTTAAGTTTTCTATCAAATTTCTTTAGGAAAACCAATTAGAAAATGAAGAAATGGATGGAAAATGGAGAAAGAGGTGGTTCGGCCTTAAGAGAAGAAGAAGAAGAAGTTGCAATTTTTATCTAAGTGTTGGTTAATATAGAAAAATCATATGGAAAATTACAACTAACTCCTCAAACTTCCATATATCACACTTTGGTTCAAAATCTTCTGTAATTTTTTCTGTCAATTCTGTCAGGATTTGGAATTTAAAGTGGAGAGTCAATAGGCTTATTTTAATTTATACCTATTTATAAAAATAGTTCCAGAGTCATTCTGAAACTCCGACAGACTCATTTTCACTATTCACCTTAAAGTTCCTTATATTTACAATTTTGCCATTGGTTACTTTTTCAGTGTTCCTAAATGATTTTCACTTCTTTCTTTTTACCAAAATTACACATATTTTATGATGATCTTTTACCCCTGGGTCAACTTCAGAAATTCTTTTGTTGATCGAACTGCTAATTTCTCAGCAGTGTTCCCGACACCGCCTATGTCCGAAAAAGTAACAATCGTTTTCTAACCGTGTCTCTAAAATTCTTTCCCATCATTTCAAGACTAATGAACCACAAACTAAGAACTAATTCATGCATGTGAGTTATAACTTTCTAGGGTATTACAGTCACCAACTACAAAGTGTAAATCTTTCCTCTTCGGAACGGCATAGCTCTTCTGCCTACTGAAAGCAGTCCTCATCCGATCTCTAATCATGGGCACTTTTCCATCATTTCTCTGATCAACTCTAGCCCCTCTAGCTGCTTCTCTCCTGGCTCCACCCAACATACTTGATATCTACACTTCCTACCAGATAGTGCTTCAAATGGAGCCATACTAATAAAAGAGTGGTAACTATCATTGTATGAGAACTCGATCAATGGCAGATATTGATCCTAGTTACCTTTGAAATCCAGAACACACAATCGAAGCATATCTTCCAAAGTCTGGATTGTCCTCTCTGACTGCCTATCAGTCTGTAGATGAAAAGCAGTACTAAACCGTAACAAAGTACCTATAGCCTCCTGAAATTTATGCCAAAACTGGGAGGTGGAATGTGTACCTCTATCTGAGATGATCATCAAAGGGACTCCATGAAGTCGCACGATCTTATCCATATACAACTATGCATACTGAGCTGCAGTGTAGCTAGTCTTAACCTCCAGAAAAAATGAGCAGATTTTGTCAACCGGTCTACAATAATCCATACGGAGTCATAACCCCTCGTAGTCCTTGGTAGGCCAATCACAAAATCCATAGTAACTTGCTCCCATTTCCACTCAGGTAACTCAATCTCCTGAAGAAACCCTGATGGCTTTTGATGCTCAAACTTAACCCGCTGACAGGCTAAGCATTTAAATACAAACCGAGCTACATCTCCCTTCATACCCAGCTACCAATACACATCCCTCAAATCATGGTACATCTTGGTAATCCTTGGATGTACACTGTATGAAGAATAATGAGCCTCTCTCATAATCTGATCCCGCAGCCCATCAATATCAGGTATACATATCCGTTTCCCACACTTCAATACATCACCATCCACTGTAAACTCTGACATCTTGCCATTCTGTACCTCTCGCTTAAGCTTCAGTAGATATGGATCTCTATCTTAAGCCACTTTAATATCATCAAGCAATAGTGACTTCACCTAAAATTGGGCTATCAGAGCCTAGTTACGATCCTGGGATCCCAAATCCAACTCCATTCCCATATCCGCTAACTCTCTCATCTCTTGGATTAAGGGTCTCCTGCCAACCATGATATGAGCTAGACTGCCTATAGACTTTCGGCTCAAAGCATTAGCTACCATATTAGCTTTGCCTGGATGATATAGGATTTCATAGTTATAATCCTTAAGCAACCCAACCCATCTGCACTGCCGGAGGTTCAGATCCTTCTGCTGAAATATATACTGTAAACTCTTTTGATTAGTATATATCTCACATTTAGACTCGTACAGATAATGCCTCCAAATCTTCAATGCAAATACCACAGCTGCCATCTCCAGATCATGTGTCAGATAATTCGCTTCATGCTTCTTTAATTGCCGAGAAGCATAAGCAATTACCCTCCGATTCTACATCAATACACACCCCAATCCGACTCCTAAAGCATCACAATATACATTAAATTTCTCCCCCTCTGATGGCAATGCTAACACTGGAGTACTAGTGAGACAGGACTTCAAATTCTGAAAACTGCACTCACACTCATCAGTCCACAGATAACGCACCTGTTTCCGAGTCAGCTTAGTCAATGGAGCTGCAATTCTGAAAAAATCATTCATAAACCTCCTATAATACCTTGCCATACCCAGAAAATTGCGAACTTCAAAAATAATGGTAAGCTGAGGCCAATTTTCCACTGCTTCAATCTTTTGAGGATTCACCTTAATACCATCCTTACAAATCACATGCCCTAGAAAATACACTTCAGTTAGCCATAACTGACATTTAGATAGCTTAGCATACAATTGATGCTCCCGAAGTGTCTGTAATACAATCCTCAAGTGCTCTGCATGCTCCTCCTCACTCCTAGAATAGATAAGAATGTCATCAATGAATACTATGACAAACTTATCCAAAAATGGCCTGAACACCCAGTTCATCCGATCCATAAATGCAGCCGGTGCATTGGTTAACTCGAATGGCAACACCAAGAACTCATAATACCCATATCGGGTCCTGAAGGTAGTATTAGGTACATCACCCTTCTTAATCATCAATTGGTGATACCCGAACCTCAGATCAATCTTTGAAAAATGGCTGGCACCCTGCAGCTGATTAAACAAGTCATCTATCTGAGGCAACGAATATTTATTCTTTACTGTCACCTTATTCAACTGCCTGTAATCAATGCACATTCTCAAGGAGCCATCCTTCTTCTTTACAAACAACACTAGAGCACCCCAAGGAGAACTACTCAGTCTAATGAATTCCCTATCCAATAACTCCTGTAACTGCACCTTCAATTCCTTTAATTCTGCTAGTGTCATTCTGTAAGGAGGAATAGATATAGGATCAGTGCCTGCAAGCACCTCAATCTCAAACTCAACCTCCCTATCTGGGGACAATCCTAGTAACTCCTCAGGAAATACATCAGAAAACTCCTAAACTATCGATATCTGATCAAGCTCTACAGAAGATTTCTGCACATCTATAACGTGAGCCAAATAAGCTGAACAGCCTTTCCCAATAATCCTTCTGGCTTGTATAGCAGAAACCATATTAACTTTGAGCTCTCATATGTCACCCTGAAACTCAAATTTGGGTTGTCCCTCAGGCTGAAACTTGACCTTCTTCTGATAACAATCAATGACTGCCTAATGTCTCGTGAGCCAATCCATTCCCAACATCACATCTAACTCTAACACCGGCAGTTCAATCAAATTAGCACGTAATATGTTATCATCAATTTCAATCACACAGTCAGGATAGTAATAGTCCACATCAATACTCTCACCTATCGGGGTAGCAATCACTAAAGGCACATGCAACAATTTCCTTTCCTTATTCAATTTAGGTGCAAAGTGAGGTGACATAAAGGAATGAGTAGCACCAGAATCAAATAAGGCATCTACAATCTCATTCTGAATCATAATAGTACTTGTGACCACGTTATCTGATCTCTGTATCTCCTGGGTATTGACTGCAAATACTCTGCCCTGACCCCTACTTGTTGGGGCTTGACTACTACTAAGAGCATGTCCTCCTCTGCCTCTGCCCTTACCTAAAGTCTCTCTGGCCATATTCTGACTCATTTGTACCATCGACTGAGAAATAGTAGCAGATGTCTGCTGTTCGCCCTTCAAAGGACATCTGCTAACATAGTGACCATGCTGCCCACATCTCAGGCAGGCACTAGACTAATGCCAACACTCCCCCCGTGCCTCCGTCGATAGAAACCATAAATAGGTACACTTAGAGTCTGTATAGCTGATCTGGAGGAAACATGTAAATAAGCAGGTACTGACTGTACCACTGGTGGTCCCCTACTCTGAACCCTCCTCCTCTGACTACTCGATGAAGGTATCTGATCAAACCAAGGCACTGGTTCTACCTGTCTAGGTTGGGAGCTGCTCTCCCCCTCCTAGCCTGTGCTCTTGGTCCTCCTTTTCTCTTCTGATCCCTCTTAGCCCTCTTTGTCTTATACTTTTCTTCCATCTGTGTAGCCTTATTAATAACAGTCATCAGAGAAGTGAATTCTATAGCCAATAATGCATTATGAAGTGTAACATGTAGACCCCTCCTAAATATGCTAATTAGATCTGCCTCAGTATGAACAATGTGAGTAGCATACCTACTCAGCCTGATGAACTCCTTTGCATATACCTCCACTGATCTGTCTCCCTGCTCTAACTATTCAAACTAAATCAAATTTCGACTCTTCACCCTCTCAATAATGAACTCATCTATCAGACCCTGTCGAAACTCAACCCATGAGGATGGATGCTCACCATATAGATTATGCTTCATCCTCCTCGAAAACCAAGTCCAAGCCTTCCCCTTTAACAACAATCCCACCAGCTCTACTGCTCTAAGCTCAGAATAAGGTAGTCTCCTAACTACCTTCTCAACCTCCTTTAGAAAATCCACTGGATCACTGCCTCTGTCGCCCTTAAACTCTGGTAAGTTTAGCTTCAGAAAGCTAAACATGGACACTCCATACTCCTCAATAACTCTGCGACCTCCCTATACAGCAAGCTTCTCAGGAACCCCTATTGGCTGCATAGGAACCGGTGCAATTGGTACTGCCTCTGGTGCCACAGGCGGGGGCACTACTGCTGGAACTGGTGGTGGCGGTACATTCTGACATTCCCGCCTCAAATTAGCTAATTTCCTGCGTAACTCCATCATCCCCCTCATCATCTCCATTCTCCAGGGATTTTTTCCCCTCTCCATATTCTCTGTAGTATGTCAGGATCTGGATGGACCCTCTAAAACTAAGAACTCTTTAACCAATGACTCATTGGAGGCTACCTCTGCCTCCCTAGTATCTCTGTCCCTATCATCGAACATCTCTGTAATCTATCAGGAAAATAGGAAACGTACTCAGTATATAACAGAAACGCAGAATACTAACATATATCAGACGAATACAACAAAAGACGACACAGAAATTCCTATGCTCAATGGTTTACTTAATTCTACCCATTTTGTACTTAATCACTATTCCTCTGTAATTCAGGTACTATTCATCTATAACCCTAAGCTCTGATACCACCTCTATCACGACCCGTTTCTAGATTGCGACAGTCCTAGAATATAGGAGATGTCAATGGCAACCAGCACCCATAGAACCCAGTATCATATGTATAATCCATAACCATTAATTAACTATTTATTTTACTTAACTACCATTCATTCTGAAATTCTTTCTGTAATTTAGTGCAGTTGGCTGTAATAATCATCATCACATATCACATTAGCATTATATGCCATAAAATATCATCATATGTATACAGATACATGTTCATATCCTAACTAACCCATACATACCCCATGGAGCAGCTAGAGCATGAACACCAAAATTAAAGAATTCAGAATAATTACATAGATGACAAAAGATGGCAAAAATCCATAGAGAGTCTGAACTTGGGATTCTGCTACCTACTCAACACCTGAAATGGGTAAATAGAGAAATGGGTGAGTATATAAGATACTCAGTGAATCTATATGCATCGCCAATAATATAATTGGGTAACAGATGGAACAATGATGTCATTAGGTCAATATAAACAGTTTACAAAATCAATAACAGATGGTGACAAAATAGTCAATAAGCATAATATAGAAAGACAGATAAAGGGCCAGTATAGTATGGACTATATGTTAACATACAGTCTCTTGTAATATCAGTATTAATAAGCATAAGAATGATCAGGTCTTATGGCTAGGACCATAACCCTTCCCAGCTAGGGCATCAGTAATACAATGTGCACATTGCTGACAGTATATATCCACTACCCTGTCGGAGCGGTAACTCTATCAAGCCATATTAGGGTCAATATAAGAGTGAAACATATCAATAGACACCATTATGAAACGATGGTATCATCAATGATAATAAGCTCAATATCATTTAAATCAAGTAGCAATCGAATCAATGGCATTGCAATATATGGTATACAATCAATGATAATCAGTATGGTAAATAATAAAGGTATGGAACAAAGGTTGGCTATACAAAGGAAATCGGTAGGCCAATTGGCATGCCAATGTCGCTGGTGATAATGGCATTGAAATGGTAGGCCTATGGAAGAAAATTGCAATAGGCCAATGGCAAAATAACTAGGCATTTTGTCAAACACTTGGTGGGCAACATTGAATGGGCAAATTGGCTAGGTTTTGGTGCAAGGTTATCAAACCTCTTCAATCAACAATCAAGTCACATTGTCAACAACACAATAAGCAACAAATATACAATTGGAAACAACATTTAATTGATCAAAATGGCTATGAAATACAAAGGAAAAATTCAAAGGTGAATAGTAGTATATGGTTCGGCCAATATGAGGCTTTTTCATATGGTTTCCAATTTGAATTCTAAGGCATTAGACATGTTAAATGATGCATATAGAACTCACTAAATGCTTCCAATAGCTTAGGAAAATTGATTTCCACCAACTTTCTTCAAAGGAGGCAATATAGGCAACTGGTGTAATCTTTGTGTTCTACACTAAAATAACCACAAAATAATAATCCATTGGCCTCCAATTAACATATTCTAAGCTTAATTAATATTAACTAATACTAATTCAAATAGCTAAATCAAACAACTTCCATTAGGATTTGGATTTTAGGTATTTTTTATCCAAATGCATCAATTGATGTAATCTAACTTAAAACCCATCTAATTCAATGTCTATAACACTTAATTAACTTAAATAATCAAAGAAATCACCAAGTTACCTCTTAGGGATGATATAGCCGAAATCTCCCTTAAAGAAATCCTTGATTTCCTTTGTGATTTTAAGGAAGAAATGGTTGGAGAATGAGAGAACTAAATAAAATTTCATGTTTTCTTTGAATTTCTCTTAAGAAATTTGATTGAAAGATGATGAAGAAATGGAGGGCAATGGTTCAGCCATAAGGAAGGAAGAAGAAGAAGATGAGCAATTTTTTTCTAAGTGTTGCCTATATATTAAGCAAAAATGGAAAATTACATTTTGGTCCTTAAACATTCAAGTATTCATACTTTGACTCCAACTTCTTCTGTAATTTATTCTAACAATTCTGTTAAGAATTGGATTTGAAAGTATTTTAATTTATACTTATTTATAAAAATAGTTTCAGAGTCATTCTGAAACTCAGACAGACTAATTTCCACTATTCCCCTCGAAGTTTCATTTATTTACGGTTTTTTCATTGGTTACTTTTCCAGTGTTCCTAAATGCTTTTCACTTCTTTATTTTTACCAAAATTACACATGCATTTATGAGATCTTTTATCCCCTGGTCAGAATCAAAAATTCATTTGTTGACCGGACAGCTAATTTCTCGGCAATGTTCCCGACACCATTAGCTTTTAACTATTCATACCAAATTTTTCTTATCTGTCATCTTTTAACTATTCATTTCTTTTGCTAGCTTGATTAATTATTATTAACTTAAATGACTTATGTTTGTCTAACATTAATCATTTTGTCATATTCTATCTCCTTCTATCTCCTTCTATCACATTCTGTCATATTTAGTCATATTTACTTAATTTCTCAAATTTACTTATGTTCTATGCTATCTTATGTAACTATTTTCGGATTTTCGATTTCTATCATTGCATAATCATTGCTTTTCAATATTCCAGTTCATTGTCATCTAATTGTCTCTATCTGGGTGTCACACCCCAACTTCAGTGGTGCGACGGTCCTAGGGCAAGGGTAGGCTTAAGGCCACCATAAACCCGTAAAACTCACAAATCATGAATCTCATATAAATTAAATCATTTACAACATCTTATTATCATACCATAATCATGTCCATACATACAAATAAATATAAAACTTATATTTCTATTATCATTTCATATCTTTCTCTTGTTCCTTAATGATCAAAAGAGACATCTCCCATCACTGAGGAACAAGAGTACCCAAAAAGGTAACAATCATACATCCAAATATTTTAGTATCCTCGAAAGACTAACTACAGAGCTCTAGAGTGTACTCCAATAAAAATTATATCATAATACCATTAATTTAAATATAAAAAATATCTCAAGATCATTACAATGAAGCTTCTCGGAATGAACAAGTCAAGAAGCTCGATCCTCTCTATTAGCTCCTTCACGAGCTATGCTATCACCTGAAATCCACAGAAGAGGAGTGAGCCTTCAACTCAGTAAGATATGAACATTATAATCAAATATCTGAAAATCGAATCATGGTCATGAACAAATAATTATACATATAGGTATGAAAGGAATCATAAGCTTTGCTTGAAGGAAATATGGTTCTTACAATAATTTTGGCTATATCAAATCATGTCATAAATCAAATCATGGTTCATATTTAGAACATAAAATGCCCAAAAGGAATGGCATTATCAAATCTCATCTGGAAGAACTGATCTCATATCATATCATACGTATCAGTAGCCTTGCTACCTTAACGTGCACACATGCTTGGCCAGGCATGCGCCTAGAGCTCATGGCCCCCTCTAGGTAGAACACTGATAAAAACCCTATCGCCTGGGCTCCCAAAGTGCACAATGGACCAATGAATTTACTCTCATT